>VDFB02178214.1:30509-182328 GCA_007258455.2 Sequoia sempervirens | reverse complement strand
CTTGTGGAAGCTTGTTTCATGCTCTTGATCTTGGCATTCTCCAACATGGTATTAGAGCCATGAGAGCACGTTCCTTCTCGCATCAAAGTGACTCCCACACATAGCCTTATCAATGGAGAATTGTGTCCAAGGAAAATGAATACCCCTATTGCATCTAGAAGGCTTGAGAAATGAAAAATACCTTCCGTTTTGTCAATTTTGGTAACTTTGATTTTTTGTACATCTTGGCATTTTTATGAAAAGTAAAAAATTAAAAAAGTAAAGGGCTAATATTCCCTCTTCCCATCTACTTTTTTTTGGTCAATAATTATTTTTTTACAAAAAAATTGGCCTATTGAGGAGAAAATTTGGCCTATTTGGCCTATTTTGGGTAACTAGTTACCATTTTTTTGTATTGTAAATTGCATATTTGCAAGAAATTTTGGCCTATTCACATAAAATTTATGACTTGATCGGCCTCTTTGTAAATTTTGTGCCATTGTTTGGTTCTATTGTTTTTATTATAGGGTTTTTCGAGATATGCACTAGTCTTGATTCAATTTGGAGTTTTTTTAAAAGGTGCTCAAGATTTTATCTTTTATTTGCCCCATCCACTCATAGTTGCCCCATTCCAATAGTTGAAGATTCAATTGTTGTTCTGTCATGTCCCCTTCTAGTTGACAGCTCTCTGAGCACAGGATTAGCCTATTATGCGACCCTCGTAGGCTGATAGGTTGGATAGAGGGTCATGTTGGAGCTTGGCTTAGCTTCAGATTGTCAGTTTGTGATTAGTTGGCTTTCGTTCGGGCTCGTTTGGACACTTCTAGCTTGAGTTGCTATTTTTAGCAGTACCTGGCACTCAGCGTGGGACCCCTGCTATTTTTAGCAGTTTGGATGGATTATGTGCAGAATCACTTCCTCAGTTGGCCCAGCTTCAGACGGCTCGAGCATCGGGTTAATATTGAAGGAGATATTAATATTTAATTGATTTAATTAAATATTAATTACTGGAGCATTATAATATAAAGTTATAATATTTTATTATAACTTAAGTGATTCAGTGAAGGGGTCGCCCATCATGAAAAGGGGGCCATTTGACGATTAAATTTATAATTAAAAATTATGCCGGAGACTATTGAAATATTAAAAGAATAAGAAGTCGAATTATTTAATAATCCCTATTATTGAGGAATTCACACTTTTGAGTGTATAAGGCATTTTTCATTGGGAATCGAGCCATTATGATTATTGTGAATTGAAAATTGATCAAGTTTCGTCAGAGCACGGAAGCCTAGGGTTTCAGTCTCGAATGCATTGGGGAATGAGCCATCTCTAGTGATAGCGATTCAGAGGGTGTGAAATATCATCCGATTTATTGCCAGTCAAGCAATTTCTTCATTCAGAAGAAGTTACAGAGCATCACAGATAATAAATATTCAGGGTTATTGATTTACAATTCATTCAGAGGGTTTACAGAGTGGAGGCGCCTATTTTATTTTGAATCTGGGAATTCTATTGAGTGTCGTACCTTTATTTATTGATTGCTATTATTACCAGGCCGTACTTCTGTTGTACCTGGTCGTACCATCATTAAGGAGGCGTGTTCTTTATTCTGGTCAAAACGCCTATCTTTCAGGCTAGCAATCTTCACCAAAGTTGGCGCCTAGGTGTCTGGATCAAGTTGCAATCATTTTACAGAGGGAGAAGGGATCTTTTCAAGCACCCGTACCATTTATGTACTTCTAGCCTGCTGCAAAATACCAGGTTCTTTATATTAAATAATGTTGTTTCAATATGCATGTTATCAGATCTTTATTGTACTGAGTCCAGTGAATCAGTAAAGGATTAATCAGCATTAGATCTTGTTTTTCTATCCATATTGGCATCATAGTTATTTTATTTGAATTTATTATCTATTTTATCAAAAATCACATTCTTTCATTATTCATGCAAAAGACCCAAAAATAATCAAAAAACCAAAAAACTTCAAAAACAAACAAAAATCAGTCAGATTCAGAAACAAAGGAAACTTAGGGTTTCTACAGTGGTATCGAGCCATTATGATTATTGTGAATTGAAAATTGATCAAGTTTCGTCAGAGCACGGAAGCCTAGGGTTTTAGTCTCGAATGCATTGGGGAACGAGCCATCTCCAGTGATAGCGATTCAGAGGGTGTGAAATATCATCCGATTTATTGCCAGTCAAGTGATTTCTTCATTCAGAAGAAGTTACAGAGTATCACAGATAATAAATATTCAGGGTTATTGATTTACAATTCATTCAGAGGGTTTACAGAGTGGAGGCACCTATTTTCTTTTGAATTTGGGAATTCTATTGAGTGTCATACCTTTATTTATTGATTGATGTTATTACCAGGCCGTACTTCTATTGTACCTGGCCGTACCATTATTAAGGAGGTGTGTTCTTTATTCTGGTCAAAACGCCTATCTTTCAGGCTAGCAATCTTCACCAAAGTTGGTGCCTAGGTGTCTGGATCAAGTTGCAATCATTTTACAGAGGGAGAAGGGATCTTTTCAAGCACCCGCACCATTTATGTACTTCCAGCCTGCTACAAAATACCAGGTTCTTTATATTAAATAATGTTGTTTCAATATGCATGTTATCAGATCTTTATTGTACTGAGTCCAGTGAATCAGTAAAGGATTAATCAGCATTAGATCTTGTTTTTCTATCCATATTGGCATCATAGTTATTTTATTTGAATTTATTATCTATTTTATCAAAAATCGCATTCTTTCATTATTCATGCAAAAGACCCAAAAACAATCAAAAAACCAAAAAAACTTCAAAAACAAACAAAAATTAGTCAGATTCAGAAACAGAGGAAACTTAGGGTTTCTACATGTTCCAATCTATAGAGGCATGTGATTGCAGCCTTGATAGAATCATTTGATTTGATCTCCAAAACTACAACATTGTGGATGTCTGGAATGGAAGAGGGGTATGCAATCTAAGAAGAACTTGAAGGCCTCATTTGGATGCAAAGGAGTTGCTCAGATTTTGTTAATATTTTTTCAATGCAGATTGCAATTCTTGCAAGAAACAAATTCAATACATACTCGATCCTTACTTCTATTTTTCTTCTCCTCTAAGTAGCTTTCTTGTGTTTCATCTTCTCTATTATAGCGCCCAAAGACCTGCTCCCAACATCATTGTTTGATGATTTGTTCAAATCACTGAGGTCACAACAATTATGAAAGGTGTCTAGGAAACTAATTCTCCATGTGGCTAATAACTTAGACTCTCACCAACATCTCTCAATAGCGCCTTGACTTAGTCACATGGCCTCCATAGCAAACACAACCCATCCTACATCTAGTTAGAGTGCAAGACTTGGTCAACACCCTCAACAAGTAGCCTTTATATTCTACACAACTTCTACATTGGTGACTGCCCACTTGGCATGAAAACCTGACACATGTTTTGAGGGCCAAGTGAACACTCTAATGGTTCCCCACAAAGGTTTAGTCACACGTTTGTTTAAACAGTTACTGCCATCATTTCATTTACTGTTAAACTATTATAAACTATCAACATTTATTGTTAAATGTCATGTGTAAATTGATTACCAAGTTAACCATTTGAGAGTTTGCAAAAGGGGGGCTTTTTTTTTTTTGCATAACTTGCAAACAGGAAGTTAGTTTTTCAATTGTAAATAGTCGATGAGAAGTTGGTTCTGTTGCCGACGTTTTAGTGTTGAGACTATTTCAAAATTTTAATTTTTTAACCTCCAAAACCAGTGTAATTTGTGCATTTTTTGAGTGGGAAATTTCACATCGTTTGTTAAAAATTCACAAACTTTTTTGAAATTCATTAGAATTTCGTAAGGATTTTAGATTTGTAGTCAAAATTAAGCTTTGGAAATCCCGTTTTTCACTATTTGTAAACATTTCCATGAGTTATAAATAGACAGTTTGGCTTCCAAACTTAACCAAAACTTATAAATCTTGTCTTGCATCTTTTTTGGGGGGGTCTACATTTTGATATAATACAATTTGGGGGTTTGGTAAGGCATAATTTAAGTGCCTTTTTGTGTGCATCATGGATCCAAAAATTGACTAGTTAACGCTACATAATTTCCACACATAGAAATTCAAAGTACACCAACTTCTTCAATCTAAGGGATTATGGCAAATGATCAATGGACAAAAAATGCAGTTTACTAGAGATAATGAATATATATGGTGCTCTGTTCATACACATTTTCATGAACATAAATGGAGGTTTTTTGAATTAAACCCATATTAGATAAGAACCTTGAATTTATAACAGTGGTTAAAATTGGAACCCTACAAAGTAAGTTAAGACATACAAGTTTTATACATATAATGAATACATATGATGCTTTGTTTAGATGGTAAGCGAAATGAGACAAATATATACACAACTTCATGAATATATGTTGGAGTTGATGATTGAACCCTGAAGCTCCCAGAAGTCACCTACAAGCAATTATCCTATCATAAAAGAGAGATCAAACAAGATAAATTTTCTCAACAACCAGAGAAATGTATTGATACATAAACCTAAATGAATGATTACAATGAATGATCAACCCTTATGTAAAGGAGATAGAAACCCTAGATCTAAAACCCTAGGTAAGGATTAATTTAGCTTGTGATGAGTGTCACCATCCTATGCAATGAGACAACGTGTGCTATATTTAGCCAATCTAATAATAAAAAAACAATTCCTAAGTTTACCTTAAGTAATTAAAGTAAAAAGGGACCTAATTAGTTAATGATGATTAAATAATTAGTTGGATAATTAACCTATTACTCTAACACCCCCTTAATATCAACTTAGAGAGAAGCTAAAAACTTGATGAAGAATGCAAAGATGGATGTAGAACGAGTCTTGGCTACAAGGCCTAATGAGGTACCCATGAACAAGCAACTAAAATCTCTCATAACTGGAGAAAAGGAGAAAACCTCATGAGAAAAAAAATCCTCTCCAAAAGAGGGAAAAAATAAGTGAAATTGTACATGTGACAAAATAATGTAGGACTCAACATGTTCCTCCAAGTGCTACTTTAGTCACATAAGTATAATCAAGTTCCCTCATAAGAAAGAAAATAAGAGACAATGAATACCCCCATAAGGAAGTAGCTCCTTTGCCAAAGATGAATGCTTGAAGAAGGATGAAGATTATCCAAAATAGACAAACATTGTTTCTCTCATTAGGAAGAACCACATCCAATGGTGAATGTAGAAGAAACTCTCTCAAGCTAAGAGGTCTCATGATGGGTGCCATGAAAAATTGCTCAAGGATGCACATGTCTACGCTTAGCACATAAGTGCTTATATATATTGAAATTATCTATACATATAATCAGTATAGGGACCATACAGTCCTTATACTTAAAAGAATTGCCTCAATAGCTCCCAATAGTGAATATAGGAAAATTTATAGTCAATTCATTTGTTCAACCTCCTAAATGCAATGGTGAGCTCCATTTTGCTCTAGAAAGCACAAAAAATGTCTAAGTCTAATACCTACAAAAAATATGAATATTCCAAATTCAAAAGAACATGGATAAATTGGAAGAGATCTAAAATACCTTTCCAATGCCATAAGAATTGTAAAAAATGAAGGAACTGGTCAAAATTTGTGAGCTCAGGAGAGAAAACAACACATTTGATTTCAACAGGTGAAAAAATGAACCAACAACAAAAATTGAGAAAAATACTCATACCATTGGATAGTGCTTGAAACTAGCTTTTTGTCGATATCTCATTCACCAAAATTTGATACCCAAGTGAAAAGTTATGACGATTTTCTCGATCTTGCTAAAATTGCAAAAAAATTAAAATTTTAGGGCCTCCTTGGCTTGGGCATTGGTTGCCCATGCAATCAGAGGTAGGCTAAGTCAACTTGTTGGTGGAGTTGGCAGGTGGTTTAAATTGGCAACTTTGTAGCCGCTAGTAGCTAGCAACTAAGTTGGACTCGTTGGTGATCAATAGGTTGTAGCATGGCCAACCACGATGAATTTGAAGCCGTTAGCTGCTCACTCAACGCTATATGTTGTGCTGAGTGCTTAGCGCTTCACACATAAGAGAATATATGTATTAAAATTATTTGTATGTACGATTAGTATAGGGGCCATATGGTCCCTATACTTACAAAAATTACCTCAGAAGCTCTCAACAATGGATATAGGAAAAAATATAGTCAAAATTTGTCTGTTCGACCTCTTAAACACAATTATGAGCTCCATTTTTCTCTAGAAAGTGCAAAAAATGTCCAAGTATAATACCTGCAAAAAAAATGAAGATTCCAGATTTAATGCTCCTATAATCCTAGTTGAAGAAAACCCTCCAAATTGGAGAAAGGGGTTTGCCGAATCCACACTTTGATACCACGTTGAAATTGTGAAACACACACAAAGTAAGATTAAACAAAAAATAAGAACACCTTCCATGCACGGGAGCTGTAAACAATGACTTGCTATTTCCTCAAAAATAAAAGCTTACAAAATTGAATAATACAAAAAAGGAGAATGTTTATAAGAGAAAACCCTGGATGATAAAGGGATTAGATCATAACAAATATCGTCATTCTCTATGATGAGACATAATGATCTAATAATAACTCAATCTAATAAAACAACTCCTAAGTTTAGCTTAAGTGCATAAAGTGAAATTGACCTAATAATTAATTAAAGATTAATTAATTATTAACAACTCTAATAAATGATTAATCTAACAATATAAACACAGATTTTTGAATTAAACCCATAATGAAAGAGAACCTTGAATTTAAAACATTGGTTAAAATTGGAACCCTACAAAATAAACAAATATGTATATATATGTATATGTATATATGTATATATGTATATATTTATGTATATATGTGTATACATATGTATAAATATATATACATACACACACATATATGTATATATATACACACACATATATACATACATGTACATACATATACATACATACATGTGCATGTATATATGTATGTATGTATGCATATATATATGTATGTATGTATATGTATATATGTATGTATATATATATATGTATGTATATATATATATGTATACATATATATACATACATATACATACATACATGTATGTATGTTATGTAATGTGTATGTATGTAATGACGTATGTGTGTAATAATGCATGCGCCGCCCTCTGCAGCCGTATGCAATACATGCATGTGTACTGCGTTGTGTATGTGTGTAATAATAATACTGCGTAGTAATATGTGTGCATTGCATTCTGCGTATACCACTTGCGTATGTACGTATTGTGTATGTGTATATCTCTCTATTAATAATATGCGTATTATGTGTAATATATGCGTATTCGTATCTGTAATACGTCTTCTGTGTGTGTGTAATGTGTGTTGGCCAAATAATATTAATAATGCGTGACATGTATATGCGATAAATGACGTAACGCTATGCGATGGCGTAGTATTGCGCCACGTAATGCGGCGTATATGCGTGAAGCGTATACGATATGTATGCGCCGTGTAATGGTCGCCACATCTTTATATATACATATATACTCTTTCTCCCCTCTTATATATATACATACTCTATATATATATATATTTTATATATATATATATATATGTATGTGTATACATATATATATACATGTGTATATATATATACATGTATGCTCTCTCTCTATATACATATATGTATATACATGTATGTATACATATATGTATATACATGTATACATGTATATATACGTATGTATGTATATATATACATATATACATGTATGTATATATATACATGTATATATACGTATGTATGTATATATATACATATATACATGTATATATATATATGTATATATACATGTATATATATGTTGCTCTATTTTATTGGTAAGTGAAAGGACACAAATGTAGGTAAAATACGTCGTTGGACCATAGTGAATCATTGAACTATCATATTATCCACCATTGTAACAAATTATACAATTAGTTTACATCATTGTAAAAATATGTACATAGTTTCATGAATAGAAATAAGTTTTTTATTTAAACCATAAAAATTGACAATATCAAATTATACATGCTTTCTTGATTATATCACCCTAAAATGGGCAATGGGGTTATCAAAATGATACCCCACATAGTTTCCGTATATACAAGGTATAATGAAAATATCAACCTAGGTATAGATAGGGGTTCTATGAAAGAAACCCTCAATATATATAGTTCATTGAATTAGTATATATGAAATTGGTTAATATTCAAAGAAAAGGAATCAAAGTAGTTGTCTATACAATGATGGGACAAATATATGATTATTAAAGTAGAAAAAGTTCAAATAAATTAATGATGAAAGTCACATGGTCAAAAAGTTAAAAAAATGGAGGACCTAAAGAAGTCACAATTAAATCAATACATTATTTGCAAATTGAAAGGAGAATTGATAGCTTGACGTTACTTGAAACATCCATGGAGAGGATTCGACAAGCATATTGGATGATGAAGACTACAAGCGGCCAAGAGCAATGCTTGCTAAATAATGATTAAGGTGAAAAATGTAATTGAAATGAAATAAATTGTCTTTTAGTAGGAGTGCGGTCCATGCCAATGCATATCCCTAGTAGGAATTCAAACTAGAAAACAAATCATTGTGAAAATTTAAAGTTAAAAAATGATTTTAATATAATATTTTTATTTTATATATATTTTTTTGTGTTAATGATAGGGGTATCCCCACGACGCCACCCAACAGCGTGTATCTTAGGTACTTGGGGTGAGCGAGGGTGAGACTAGTCCCCCATGGGGGGATCCAACAGCCGGCAAGCTGGTCCCAAGCAGGTAAACCCGAGAGCGAAGTCGAACCTGAAACCAATGGGGAACAAACCCACAGCCCAAACCAACTCCACTACCTAGTGCCGACTATTTTAATATGATATTAAATGATTACTATATTTTATAAAGTAAATATATACATGCATAATTATAATTATTAATAAGCGCATTTATAATTTTTTTTTTGATAATGGTAGTGCACGATTAATAGAATGTGTATGTGTGAATATTAGATGACACTTCTAAATAACTACTTTTTAGATTTTGATACACACAACAAATCCTCCTATAGTTGTCCCAAAACTAAAATAATGACTTTAAACTCTCAAGTCGTATAAAAAAAAGATCTCCCAAAAAAAATCTCCCAAAAATTACTTGCTCACTGCATAAAACTCACGTATACAACACATCTCAGCATGAAAGAAGGAAAAAAATATTCGCTGAAACATTTGGTCCTCCCAGCCACTTTGGAAAAAGGCTAAAGAATCAAAGACCGGAAACTGGCAGGTGATTGCAAGCCAGAGCGCACTTGTTATTTAAATCACAGCTCCTTACAGCTTCAATATTTTTTAAGCTCCTGCAAAGCGCAGCAGATCACAAAGAAGGGAGGATTACATTGGTAGATCTACACATATTTTTGCCAGTTCACTCTTTGTATGACTGGATATGTAATGCCAATCATGGGCGGAAGACATGTTTCGCAGAGAGCATCATCAGCTTTTTTTTCTTCAACAAATCGAGCTATTATTGGATTAATCTCTGTAATCATACTCAGCACTCTTTACTTCTTATCATCCTCTAACCAATATAATAATAATTTCGTTGTATCAAACTCTCAATTCATCAAAACCCGTCTGGAGTATTCTTTTGTTAAATCTCTGGAAAAATTTCTCGGCCAACGGGGTGTCTCAGGAGGATCTGCGGAGAAATTGATGCCTGTTGACGGAAACCTGACATTGGCAGTCGCAAAAAGACTCGATGATGCAATGTCGAGAAGAGAAAGCTTTGAGCTGAGGGAATTCAGAGTTGGCCATTTTCCTCTTAAGGTTTATGTTTATGACATGCCATCAAAGTTTACCTATGATTTGCTCTGGCTCTTTCACAAGACGTACCGAGAGACGGCAAATTTGACGTCAAATGGCAGTCCTGTACACCGCCTCATTGAGCAGGTATGAGGGCATAGGACAGTAGTGTTTTAGCGAAACAGATTGGTGGTATTTTTTCCAGGGTATTAAATATTAGCTAATTTATAAGAAACAAATTAAATCTTTTAAATATATTTTTTTCTGTCGATTTCCTATCGTTTTCACAAAAAATTCAAAAATTAGGTTGTCCAATTAACAAATTTTCAGAAATAGAAATTGTGCTAAGTTTTTGCTTAAAATATACATAATGTTTAAGATTCATTAATATATAGAGAGGTAAATGGTAAATATAGTTTTACTAGTATAGCATTTTAGCACTAAGCCAGAGATGAAATTGATAAATGAGATCTCTTTTTTGTAATTATTCTTCAAAGGAATTATGTGTACAAGCTTACCTTTAAGACTTGAAACTGTGGCCTCCACCTTCAATATGAGGTACACATGCCATCACCAAAACATAATTATATTAATAGCAGATCACATGCTTTTCCTCAAAACTAGTCCATAATACAAATATTTATTTTGTTGTAAGCTAGAAATGTCGGCCAACAATTCTATAAAGATTCACCTAGCATTCCTATACTTGTAAAAGAACTCCATGTGTTACATTTTTCCCTGGATTGATTAGTGGACATGTGTGAATCTCACTCAAAATAGACATGAATTTGTTCAATTGACTGATGGGCTTTTGTTTTCTTTTTTCCTGGCTCATTTGCAGCATTCTGTTGACTATTGGCTATGGGCAGACTTGATTGCTCCTGAAAATGAGAGACAACTGAAGACTGTTGTGAGGGTGCATCGGCAGGAGGAGGCTGACTTGTTTTACATCCCTTTTTTCACAACTATAAGCTTCTTTTTGCTGGAGAAGGCCGAATGCAAACAACTTTATAGGGTGTGGGCGCGTTTCTAAGGTTTTTCTTCAATTTTTTTAGCTTTTATTGTAAGTAAAGAGTAATTTTAGTCCCATCTTCCGCCTAAAAGAATCAGGTCATTTTCAAAAATATTGACTAAATTTATTCCACAACAGTGTTTTTAACTAATTTTTTGATTTCGTTACAAATTCATTTTATTAAAGTGTTTGTAACAGACTTCAATTTATTTTTCATAGTTCTACTGTTTTCCATTCCCATTTTCATTCTGCTGAATAAAACAAAATAATTGTATCAACAGTTTAGATACACACAAGAAACATAACTTAATAAGTAGCAATTGAAATTACAATAGCATTGTTTCACCAACCATTTTTAGAGAGTCGATATTTTAATAAAAACCAAAAACTTGCCTGGGCTCTCTTGATGGCGACTATTGAACATGGGCGGAGCATGAAGATAAAAATCAAAGTATTTTCTTCAGAGCATACATAACCAGACCACGAAGCTTTCTGTAAACAATACTGAAAATAGTTGCTAATGTTCATTGTTATCTCTGGTTATTAGGGGTGAACTTCAAAGTACAATCTATCTGCTTGGAAGACCAAGACCAATCATCTGCGAATATGACAGAAACTAAAAGTTGTTAGATTTTGAAACAGGAGGACATCCATTGGAGCATCTTACCGATATATGTCTTCTCTCAAGCTACTATGCTCATCAGACATGGTGGGGTTGATTGCTACATAATATAAAAAGCAACTAAATTATTACTTCTTGTGGTTGACAGCCTCTATTTTGAGCTGTTAAATTTTGTCCATCTTCACCAACAATTGTCCAACCAGGTTACCTGTAGTGCCTTGCTTTCCTGCAAACACTGTCCTGAAATTTGCCAGTTCCAAATTGAATTCAAACCCTTTGTCTTCCATGCAATTTCTGTACTGATAAATCATTGCCTCCATTCTATATGGCATATCATTAGCAATAGGTACTGGTTCCTTCCAACACCTTCCTAAAGAGATTTACCCTTGGCTTTAATGTCGAAGCTTCTTCAAAGTGAGCATGGTTGCCATTGACTGAATGAGCATTTCTTTTCCTACCAGGGCTAGGTGCCCAAAGAGACATTCTTTTTGTCATGCTGCTGGTCTTCCTTGGCCTCTCACAACTTTCAGCATCACAATTGACTGTAGGATTTTCTTGGGTCTTTCAGCTTCTTTTAAAACAGGAATCGTGCCCTAAGATTTTGAAATTAATCAACTACATCTAGATTTGATGGCTCAAGCCAGGCATGTGCTGGACATGGAAAGTTGTCAGCGGCTTATCCACATGTTAACCTTGTATAATAATTGATGATGTGTAATGGATAGAGAGATCTCTTAAGGCAACAAGAAGATGTTCTTATTTGTGTACTGCTATTAGAGCATATCAGCTTCTTCACTCTCATTTCATGTGCCATGGATCTGCCTCATTTTAGTGTCAAGGATCTACTAGTTCTTTTGGCTCACAGCCTGGGCCATGGCAGCAAGTATAAATGACCAAATTTTTAACTTTTAGAGGTTCATTGGCCATGGGGGCTAGGAGAAGTTCTAGGTTGAGTACCTTGCTTCCTCCTTGGATTTTCAGCTTGGCCACCTCCTTAACTCTGGGCACTTCCTCATGGACATTATCAGATACTGCATTGGCTCTCTTGTGATAATGAATGATGATATTATTAGTTCTTCTGTTTCTATAGTCATATGACAACATTAGTTTCTAGTCGTGGTCTCCAACTTTGTTATTCTCTAGAACTTCTTTCCATTTTTTTGAATTTTCCTTCCCTCACATGAATATTTGTACTTTCTTTTAATGGTTTGGGATTTAATCTATGTATCTTTGTCCCATATAGTCATGTTTTCTATTGTTGAGTTACCTTTTATTTCCTAGGGTTTTTTCAACCCTAGAACTTTCCTATTCTATTTTGAATCCCATCGACTGACTTTGGTCACTTGTGGATGTTAAAATAATTTCTTTCTGAGAGCCCATAGTTGTAGTGAGATGAATGGTTGGAAGCAAATTAAATGATAAAAGGGATGTTAGTGGCTATATTGATGAGATGTGATCACTGGCATTTGATCACCAAATTATTGCTGCAAGTCCAATAATTAAATTTTGCTGATTAAATTATGCAATGAAAGAATTGTAATCATGACATTCAAATCTAATTAAGGTTAGATAGTTTGATGAATGCCCTTCCATATAATGTCTCTTAAGAGCCCAAGGGTGTTGTTGGCCTAAGCATTTTTTTTGAAGAAATCTGAGTCTTCTAGGTTTTTTATACTGCAAGCTATTGTACTGTCCTCACTATGATAATGTTCGGAACATATGACTTCAAAGTTGGGTTTAAGAGTTATAGCTTCCTTGATATCTTTGAGATGCTTCATCATATTGGGAAAGGCCTATTGTACAGTTTGCATAAAATATTTAATTTTGTAAAGTTTTATTCCCTCTAAAGTGGGATGCCACACTTTGGATGGAGCACAATTTTTGTTGGTATTTCTTGTATGGACCATTGAAATTGCATTTAATCTTGGAGGTCACATAAACAATATTTAATGAGGGCTCACATAAACAATATTTAATGAGGAGCCAATTCATTTGAGTGTATGGATTGGGATAGCATTTAGGTTTGCCACACTTGGATGTAGAGTCAAACTTGGGTGCTCACCTTGGGAAATGTCACTTAGGTGCATTGATTAGAAAACTTAGTGTTGCTCTCTTGCCTATTTATATAATTATTGAGATAAGATATGGTTGGAAAATAGGTACATGGTATCAGAACAGCTATAGTAACTAAGTTGAAGATCTCCTTGATAACATGGCCGAATTCTCTTATTGTATTGTAATCTTTACTATTGCAAATATAATCATATTGGTGCTATTGTTTGGTTGGTTTTGTCCTAAAAGAGTTTCTTAGGAAAAATCTTTTGTTATGTGTTATTTCTTTGCTAAAATTGTTTAGATTCTGTAAACTTTTACAAGTATCCTTCTATATTAGATTAGTATTATTTTTATCACCCCAAGCATTGATCTTTATTGATTGCACGAACAATAACTTGAATCTCTTTTAAAAATAAGCTTAACTAGCACTTGCAACTTTAGGAGGTGCAAGGAATGTGCCAATAGGAAATTTAAGGTAATGCCATCATCTTCTTTTCCCTAAATCCAACTTTTATTCTCCTCATCCTTAACTCCTTCAGTATTTTCCACAGGCCAAAGCATTTTGTAACACCTGAATAATAAGCACATGCAGCTACAGAATAATTAGACCCCTATACCATTAATGTCATTTTGTAATGAATAACATTGGTTTCTTTAGATGTCCAAACAACTCACCTATATACTTCATCAACACATCTTTCTCCATGACATTTCTACCTAGTTGTACTACCCTCTTTTGGAGCTTGCTAATATATTCTTGTACACTCTGTTCTTGCCATTGCTGGAAATAATGCCATTAGATAACTCAGGCTTCTTCATAATAGATGGGATAAAACTTCAGAAGTTTCTTAAAGTTTTCCCACTTCGAAATAGGAGCAACTTTTTGACATTCAAGGGATAGTGAATAGCTCTCATACCATGTGAGAGCATGGCCTGATAGCTTGAGCCTGGCAAATGAAATTTGCTAGTGAGAAGTACGCTGATGAAGGCTGAAGTACATTTCCATGTGGGATATCCATTGATCCAACTTCTCTACGCTAATGTCTCTATCTTGGCTTTAGCTTAAATACACTCTGTGTTGGTGACTCTTCTTGTTCTGGTTTAGCTTTCAATATTTTTTTCTGCTTCTTCCTTGTGCTTAAGTATTTCTATTTTCTTGGTCAAGGGTTGCATGAAGCTTTCAATCCAATCTACCTTCCCCACTGAATTGGAGATCCCAGTCACATCTTCTTCAGGTCTTTTGAAATGGATCTCACCTTCCTCCTCCTCTTCTCTAATCATTGCTATCACAACCCTATTCCACAACCTCCAATTTTAGGTTTATAAGAAGTTAGGTTATCCCTGCCACTTGACCTTGTAGATAGCATAAACTACCCACAACCCTACTCAACAACCAGACTTCAGCTTTGATACCACTTGATCCATAAACCACTGGGTTGATAACCTTAATGGCACATCAAACATGAATTCCTATATTAACTCTTCATCAAATCTCCAGCAACTACTCTTGAAAGGATTAAATCACTTGTAGGAGTATGAAATTCAATTAACAAGAAGGGAAAACAAGAAAATAGATAACATGACACAAAAAATTTGTTTGGAGAAAACCTGAAATGGGTTAGAAACTTCAAGAACGGTCCCTCCACTTTCTGGTATCAAATTTCAATACAGGAGTACAATGCCATTTCAATGGCCTTTTGGAGTGGTACAGAGAAACCTTCACACTCCTTGCCGCCACTTTGCTTATGCAAACACTTTCTCTCTGATTAAATCATCAATGATGGTCACTTCCGTGAGCCAATCAGTGTTTATCGTTTATCCCTTCTCAGCCACAGAGCACAAGGGGAAAGATGGACAATTGCACATTTGCAACTGTCCAAGTGTCCACTCATCCACATTGCTACCCAAATGATCATCATCCCGAGCCCAACAACTGTCAACAAGGACTAGAAGCATTGCCTGCCATAGGAGATGCCAATAGTTGAACAGTTTGCCAACCCACATAATTGTTACTACCCTAAAATGACCCCATGTGGCTATGCTAAGTCAACTGGCTGCCAATAAGAGACAAAATGGTCTCATTGAAAGGCCTCTACCTCAACGTCCTCTAGCATGTAGAATTGGCTAGAATCGACTTGTAGCAAACATATTAATTGATAATTGGCTCCAAGACTCCATGGCATTTTCTGGACCACCATTAAGGCCCATCAGACTTAAATTGGAACCATATATTCGCTGTCCGCATTTCCGACATTCAAAACATTGCTGAAAGCAATATAGATCACTTAAGCAATAACTTTGACATAAGATTAATTCCAAATGATCTGCAACATGTTACTAATTCGATTGCAGTTGTGTTAAAGAGATTCTCCTTTGCTGCAAATGAACTTACAGCAATACATAATACTCTTCAAGTCATCCGAGTGACCTTCTCCTTGCTGGAAGTGCACTTGCAACATGTGCCCGACTGTAGAACCAAACCCAATCCAAACATCCAAACCAATTTTTCAGATGACGAATGGGTCCCATGGATATTCCTTTTCTTTAAAAAATTATTGTGGAAAAGAATCCAATAAAAGACTGCACTACAATCCTGAGAAAGACTCTGGCCTTTTTCCATCCTTGAATAATTAAAATAGTTTCCATACTTAATTTGGTGGATTCTTGGGTCCACTATTCTTCATAGCTAGCTTTGGTTGTGTACAAGCTATCTTTTGAAGCATTCCAACTTAGGGTGTTGACATTTTCTTTAGTAGAAATTTGAATAGCAACAACAACTATGGCAACTGTTCCGCTCTATATTGAAGTAAATTATCATCATCTTGAAAAGAACTCCAGGCTCCAACCATGGTTCTTGTAGAGACCCCTATTGATCTCAATTGAGTAACTTTCAATCCTTTTTCCATAGAGGTTTTAGAAAATGTTAATGCCATCCAATTAACTTAGAGGGGACTAGTAGAATCCAAGGGTCCTCTCGTTGATCAACCCTAGAGAATGTTATCCATTCATTTCATTTTGAAACTCCAAGTTGTTGAGCCTTTCATCGGGCTTTGTGCAGTGAAGTTCCTCAGTGGAGCAAAAGAATCTAGGTACTTGCATCATGCGCTGAATTCTCCTTTGCATGGAATAATGGTAAATTCCAAGAAATAAAGTGTAATTATGAACAAAATAATGATTTATACCGAAAAGATAGGTATGAAGAGTGACTAATACCACTTTCAATTTTATGTTCTTTTGTGGAACATAAAAATCAAACATAAGTGTGAGATACAAGGTTGTGAGCTTAAGGGAAAAGACATTGATATTGGAATGAAAAGGGGGACGAAGTAAATAATTCAATAAAATAATGTTGTTATCAAATTTATCTTAGGTGTAGTGACAATAATACTACTCAGTGGACAATATTGATGCTAATGTATATGCATGTCAAGGCATAAATGTCTAGAGACTATGGGAATTGCACAATGAATGACTACCATCTAAAGATAATACACACTTAGATAGGTATGTAGCAGTAGGCTTTGCTCTCTTGTTAGTTAACCTGTGTGCTTCACACTAAGCTTTATACCATTTTACTTCTTATTTATCCTCCTTTCTATCTCTAGCTTCATTCCAATATCTATTTCTTTTTCCTTAGTTCACAATATCTTTATCTTTTTTTCTTTTAAATGTTTTATTTTTACATTCCATGATGGGGCATATCACCAAAGGTTATTGTCTTTATGTATATATTTTATTACAAATAAAAGCATTTTCTTAACAATGCTGAAATGTTAGTGTGCTTCCTTATCTTGGGTGGATAGGGCTTATAATGCCAAAAATTTGCATTTTTTCAAAATTTATTTCACATTAGTACCGTTTTTGCATGTCATCCTTGCATGGCATGAGTTTTTGGCACAAACTCACAGAGTACTCTCTACTTGACTCACAAGAACTCACCCAAGACTCAGTTGGAAACTTGGTGAAATAAACTTGAAAAATCTCAGTGTAGTGAAAAGCGGAGTACACAACAACTTGCTGAGTAGTTGAACTATGATTTTCATGACCATTGATAATGTAACAATAAGATATCTGTTGTGACCTTTTCACACATCGCCCCATTCAAAATGGGGACCCCCTAATTTTTGCTCCATTCTGGTCTTTTGGCTTTGGTTTTTGTCTCTCTCTCTCTTTCTGTCTCGTTTCTGCTGTCTGCCTTTCTGGGGACGTGCCCGCCATTGAGTTTAAACGTGAAATTTGGCCAAGTCGGTAGAATTAGGGTTTTGAACTTTCCAATCAATTTGTGGTCAAACGAGGTGAATAAATTGAAAACGGAGATTAACATTGATGTCAGTATGCTTCCAGCAAGTTTCCATTGAAGTTTCATCAGATTTTGACTACTTACTATTTTTAGTAAGTGTGCAATTCCGGGTATTCTCTCAGCATTTTCTTGAAGTTTTGACAATCACACTGCATCTAGAACACGTCAAGCTGCTCATTGGCAAAATTTGGGCTGAAACAAACAACTTACTATTTTTAGCAGTCCAGCTTCCAGACCAAATTTCAGGGTTTTTATGCAGAGTTTTTCAGCGCATGTCTGGAGATTCCTTCTGGGTTTTTAGAGACCTTCGCGATGGTGTAACATGCAAAGTGAGATAACGACTTTCAGAGTTCAGCCTTCAGAGGCTATTTTTAGGGTTTGCATGTCAGGGTTTTCTTTGCATGTCTGATGATTCCTTATGGGTTTTTCAAGAGTTTCGCAGTGATGTGACATGCAAAGCGAGATGATCAGTTTTTTGGGAACTTACTATTTTTAGCAAATCCACTATGGCAGCTCCCTCCTAGCATATCAGTACCACAAACATAATAGAATGCAACATAAATGGAATCAAACGGATGATGTTTGATATACATGCAAGTCAGATTAGGGTTTCCAGCTTCGGGACCCAAAAAGGGGTAAAATGCCAGAATTATCGAAAACTGGTGTATCCCACCGTGATCAGCATCTTTCAAGCTATCCACTGGTTAAATTTGAAGGCAATCAGAGCACTTACTATTTATAGTAAGGCGTTTCAGAAACTGGCTAAAAATAGTAAATCAGCAGCCGGCGCCAGGGTCAACAGGCAAGTCATCTGATGAGGAGCACGCCATTCAAATTTCAAGTCAAACGGAGTTGTGGAGGTCTCAGAAACAAGTAGTTACTATAAATAGCAAACCGCCTTCATAAATGGGCTAAAGATAGCAGGTCAGCTCAGGATAGCAGTGTGAATAGGCTAACAAGGTCATGAAGGTCCTGTGCTTAAAATTTCAAATCGATCCGAGCTTCAGAGATGCGAGAGTTGAGGGACTTACTATAAATAGCAGGACATGGAGAAGCTGGCATAAGGAAGGAAAAATGGCTAAGTGTTGAAATTCATCCTTCACCACCTTGAAAATGCGCCCTCAAGGTATTAGAAGTATAAAAAAAATCTTAAGTGTTGAGTCTCGTCCTCCTGCCACCTCCATATGCGCCCTCTTCAAGCATGAGGTGAAATTTTTTCTAAGTGTTGATGTTTCATCCTCCTCCCTAGGCCAAATGCGCCCTCAAGGTAATGGCATGCAAAGTTTCTAACATGTTCATCCTCCACCCCCTTTGAAATGCGCCCATGCTAAACAAGGAGTCCAAGGTGGTCAAAGGCGTTGGAAAATGTTTCATCCTCTACCACATAGGAAATGCGCCCACCTCTCAAGTCAAAGGGTCAAAGTGTTTCGTCCTTCTACACATAGGAAATGCGCCCATCCTCCACCCTATATGATATGCGCTCAAGCTAGAAGGAAGTCAACAAGTCAAAGGTGGCATTGAAAAGTTTATCCTCCTTCATACATGATATGCGCCCAAATCAAGGCATGTAAAGACAAAATACCAAGGGCGTTGAAAGTCAAAATCCCCCTCAATATGCAAAATGCGCCCATCCTCCTCTATGTCTCAAATGCGCCCATGTACAAGGAGGAGTCAAAGGAGGTCAAAGATGTTAATAAGATAATCCTTCACCATGTGTGAAATGCACCAAGGTAAGGTAAAGGTGGTGAAAATATTGCTAGGCGTTGGAAATACTAAGCTTATGAGGTGATGTGAATAATAAATATGTTGGACGTTGAAATCAAAGATATCCCTCATGAAATGTAAAATGCGCCCAAGGCAATGGAGAAAATTATCTAAGTGATTTGATAAAAGAGATTTTTCCTCGCCACTGGTAAAGTGATTGAAGTTGAATGAAATTTTCTAAGGCAAAGGTGCAAAACGTGCTAAGTGATTTTAAATTTTCCTAAGGCACAAAATTCCACCTCTCTAGAGGAAAAGTACGCCTAGACTTGGAGTGATGAAATTTCCTAGGACATGAATGAAATTGCTAGTGGAGAAGTCAGAGGATGCCAACTTCACAGGGTTGATAAAAAAAATTCAAGTCAGAGCAATAAGATACTCACAGGGATGAAGAACCAGATTAAATTTCATGAGGAATTATTTTTTTAAGGTTCAAAATTCAAGAAAAATTAAATGAACCCGTTCGTTGTGTACCCATGAATTCGACGCGTTCTGAAGAAAATTTTCTTCTGGGTATTGAAGATCTTCGACAAGGAATTGATTTTAGTGTCTTTTGCACTTCGCCAGGGCTTTCAAGATGAAGAATTTAATCGACACTTGAATTATGAATTTTCCTAAGAAAAATTTAAAATTTTCTAAGGCAAATTGAATAAAATGTGTATTCGAAAGAAAAATGCTTCAGACAATGAATTTGAAATGGATTGCCTAGATGATTTTGATTGAATTCTTCGTAGGATGAATTTTCCAGAGTCAGAGGTGAATAAAATTAAAAGTTGAATAACAGAGCTCTGGCTGGTGAATTAAAATTCTTGAGAGTGAATTTAAAATAAATATTTTCGAAAGTGAATTGAAAATGCGCCAGTCAAAGTTGAAGTTCTAGAAGGTCAAGATTCTAGGCGTCAGGAGACAAGTGTTAAAATTGTCAGAGGAGGGAAATTCAAATTCCTGCTGAGAAGTAGTGGAGACTTAATGAACTGGCTAAAATTGGCCTCCTTCTAGAATTCGACTTGCCTATATGAGTTGAAGTTTATTCATTTCTTTTCACCAGCTGAAGAAATTCGAGTTTGCTTTGAGATTGTAGTTGCTAGGCATTGAGGAAAATTTGAGTTGAGTGCTGAAGAAGTTCGATTCTAGCTTGCAGATGAAAGTTTGTGACTGAGTACTGAAGAAGTGCGACTTGAAGTAGAAGAGGTTGCTGAAGTGTGAAGTTGCTGCAGCCAACTTATAAATTTGCTAAGTCTCTCTGAAGTTGCTGAGAGTGTGAAGTCGAAGTTGCTGAAGCTTGCATAAACTTTCTAAGTGTTGAAAGTTCAAAATTGTGAAGGAGAAGTTGAGGTTTGCAGATGAATAGAATGTTGCAACTTCTCAAAGTTTTTTAAAGTCGACTGGCAGCCCCTGCATGATGTTTTATTTATTTTCTAAGTTAATTTGCTGATGGCTGTTTATTGTTTTGTAGGATGGCTGAAGTAAGGGCAACTGGTAGAGACAACAATGGTGCATCCAGGCAAGTTGTGATCAAGAAGCTGAGCAAGCCTTTCATGCCGGAGTCAAAGTTTACCTCGAAGTTGGGCAAGCTGGCTGACACCAATTTGGGCTCTTTCAACTTGGAGACTTTCAAAAATCAGATGCTGGGGATTGGCAGTCACCAACCTTCAATCACTTCGCACAATATTGTTCGACGTGGGTTGTATGCAGCTGCTGGATTCCCACCGGCTATCCAATGTCCAGAGCTGATGATGGAATGCGCTAACTGCTATGAGCCTGACCACAGGTCTATTATCTCACCAGATGGTCAAGTGTTCACCAACCTCACTCCTGTAGCTATCGGCGAAGCTTTTGGGATCCCAACACATAAGAAGATGATTTACAAAACAAGAGAGCGGGTTGAACGAATGTATGCTTCTACATTCGAGAGATGTACAGAGGTGATTAATACTTGCTGGATGAACAAACCCAGGTGCTCTCGTACAAAGTTGCCAAGGCAAATTATATCAGATGATTTGAAGCAGGAGTACTGTGACTTGATCATGATGCTGAGCAGAGTTGGAGGCTGCCCTCAGGCATTATTTTTGAACCGTGGATGTTCTATTACATCAACCTCGTGCTGGAAGGAAAGGAGCACATCGACTGGGCTGTGATGATTAGTGACAATTTGCACGAGCAGCTCCTGAGCTTGAGAAGAACAAAGACATTCTACATGGGCTCCTACCTTATTTACATGCTGGATCGTATGACGAGGTATAGAGGAATTTCATACAAGGAACCAGTGGGTTGTGGTTCTCATCAATTCAAAATCTATGAAGCTTGTCCGCAGCTGCACTTGATAAGTACTACTCATTACAAGCGTGTCAATGACGCTTTTACCATGCATATCACGAGATCACTTCAGCAACATACTCATCATAGGATCTCAAGGGAAGCTCAAGAATTGATTGAAATGTATGGGTGCTGGTTTATTTAGTTTCCGAAATTTTCTTATTTCAGGCTGCAAGGCTTTTCTTCATATCCATATAGGCTGCCTAAGTACCCAACCAATAGAATTTTGATGTTAGAGATATCTAGGCAACTAGATGCTTACGATAAGATTCAGAAGAGAAAGAAGGGAGGAGTTGACTTCCCAGTTGTCATGGGCAATTCAGACGAAGTGTGTCCCTCATTACAGGCCGCTAGAGAAGCTGAAAACGAGCTTCAGTTCTTTCACTTTTCCTATCACACCAGCAAACAGCATTATGATCCACATAGTAATATCAGATGGATACTGTCAAAAGAGTTCAAGCATAAGGCAAATATTGAGGATTACTGGGCTGGTGCATTAGATGAAGCAGAAGTCAGGAAGAGAATGTTCTCTAGGTTGCCATTGAGTATGATCAGGGAGTGTGAAATTATTCCAGTGCCAGACCAGGTGAACGAAGACATGAACGTTCTCCACCCAGATTATGAGGCAGTGAGAGATACTCTGCTTCCACTCCCAGATTGGGTGGAGCCAGAGATTGCTGATTTGGACACGCTTTGCATTCCAGTCATGACTTTCACTAGAGCATGGGTTGACAGACATGTGAGCAGATTGAAGAGTAGGTCAATTCCTTGCACCTACAACTTGATGGGAGATCACAAGACACCCACTACCAGCAGAAAGAAATAGATTACTCGAGGTCTGGAATCTCGAAAGGAGTCAGTTCGGAAGGAGCCAGTTCAGCCGGAGCCTTCGAGAGTTGAGTCACCCATGCCATTGGAGACACGTTCTCCAAGCATACATGAGGTTTCCCTATTTGCTGATCAGAGAAATGCATTGAATCAGGTGCAGGAGGTACATGAAGAAAATCAGCCACCGAGGAGAGAGTCAGTTGGCCAGAGTGTCAACGCACCAATTAGAGATGATCAACAGGATGATGAGGAGACTGCTACGAACATTCATTTTCAGCGTGAGTTAGAGATGGCTTTAGAAGATGATGCAGTTTCAGGAGACACTCAGCCACTAGAGGCCAATGAGCCTCGCCAGAATGAAGTTGAAGTAGAACAAGTCCGTGAAGTAGAAGCTAGAGAGGAGCAACCATTTGATATACAATAGGTAGTACTTGATTGGCTCAGAGATAGAATGAGAAGGAGCCCCAGTGAAGAGATTGATCCAGCAGTAGAGATGGAAGAGTTTTTGAACAGGATTAGCGCGCCTCCACAAAAGAAGAGAGCACGAAAATTTTCAAAGATATCAACTGATGAGGATGGCTCTCGCACCCTTCATGTAGCAGTGCCATGAGTTGATTGTGATCGGGACGAAGTAGTGCCAGAGAATTATGTGATCACAACTATGGAGTTAGGACGTCCCACAGGTGCACAGATTGTTGAGGAGTGTGATGACTCCTATCAGGCGCTCAAGGACAGACTGTTCAGGAAGGAAGGAAAGTATAAGAAATTGAAGGAGCATAAGACGATAGGATATATGCATCAGTTGTCTTGTCCTTGTGGGTAGGAGATTCCAGCAATAGAGCTTCCAGCTGAGTTATCCAGAGAGTCAGTTAGCGGCTTGTTGGAGTTGAGGAAGATGGCATAGGAGGCAGATAAATGGGTTACAGGAGTTCGTGCCAAGACAAAAAAGTTCATGGAAGACCTTGCTCATGCTTTCCAGCAGGCTTCCAGCATTATGGCACAAATGGAGGCAGTTGATCAGGCCTGAGGTGATGCTTCTGTTTATCAGAGCAGAGTTATTCAGCGTCTTGAGGCATTGATGCATACTCCTTTGCGGATGTTGATTGATGGAGGAGTCATTCAGGAGGGTGATAGATATAACTTTGCTAGATGGTACTCTTCAGTAGTCACAGGACGTGGTTTCTTTGACGTAGCGCAGGCGGATTCAGCTAGAGTTCGAAAGGCTCTGATGAACATCATTGATGGAGTCCATAATACTTTGGAGGCGATCTTTGCTAGACGATTGAATCCCGATGAAGTGACTACTGATAATTTGAGGGGTAGGTTGGCACCTTTCTTTTCAGAGGTGAAGACCTTTGTGCAGGATGACTTTGAGTACACTTCTACTTTCTCCAGCTTGATTCAGAGTACGCAAGATGCTTTAGTTGCTTGGAGAAAATCTTGCACACGGCATGGACAGTCAGTCACAGTGTTAGAATTTCAGCTTGATTGCATTCCACCTATTTCAGTCTAGGAGGTCGAGGCTGTACTTGCCAGGTTCATTGAGTTTGCAGCCAAGGAGAAGGAGAACGAGAATGCACTTTTGGATGATCATCTTCTAGAGGACTGATTGTGGGCATTAATTGCCTTTACTATTTTGGGAGTGAGTGGGAATCTTTGATTCATTTATTGTACCACTCCCCATTCTGACAGTTTTTAGGGTTAGGGCTGAAGTGGCTCAATCTGAGCCTTTCATTTGATTGTAATCTGAGCCATCCATTGGACTTGGCCATCTATAAAAGGGGGGGTCCCCCTCACTTGTACTCAGTAGAGAGTAGAGCTTAAAGATTAACTAGAGAATAGATATCAAAGAGTAGACATTTTGTTTGATAGCTTAGTGTGAAGAAGAAGGAAAGTTTTCCTTTGAAAACTTTTGTAAGAGATTGTTGTGTAAAACTTTCATAATAGAAGATCTTTTCATTGATGGTGAAATTCGTCTTTATTATGGATAGCTAGCAAGGTTTCTTCATCCCTTCGACTCCAAGTAGTTTAAAGTAGTATAAGTTTCATTTCATGCAAGTAGATAGTAGCTGCGGATTTGTGGTGTTGATCGAGGCAACTTCGTTTTATTCCATACCGCTAGCAGCTTGCTGACGACAAGTTTGCCTTGTGTGGTCGACTGGAGCATTTCATAAGCTTAACTTCAGTTGCAGTTCATAATTTGTTATGCGTCGTCTTGACGGTATCTTGATTCCAGATTGTAACTTGAAAACCTCTTGTTATCCCTTTGAAGATTGCACCAACTTTGTGTAAGCTGTCCAGCGTGAGGTGGAGCAGAGTTTGGTTGAAGCTGTCGAAATTGATCCTACGTCCCACCTTAGAATAGAATCTAGAACCTTCTTACCCTTATACTCATTTACATTTCCGCTTATTTCTGGTTAGTTTTAAGAAAACGTACCCAATTGCCAAATCATCCGCATTGCATAAATCCCTTCCAATCATCCATCTACTATTAGCTGCAAGTGTCATGAACGATTGTGTAAGTACCCCCGTGTAAACAGCATATCACAACGAACCAACTGAGGGTATTCCAAAGCATTTCGGAACCTTGGAGTTGAATGTGCGAACTTTCTTGCAATCTTAGCGCACAAAATACTTTGATCAAGAGAGAATGGAGTAGCCCTTGGATTACTTTGTTCTGCTGATTGGTGCGGTCACAAAAATCACATCAACAATATCCATATCTACAAATTGTATTTAGTATTTCACTTTTTTTTTTTGATGGAGGATTTTATGTCAAATCTAGATAATTTTTGCTATTTGATATGGAAGCATGAGGCTAAGTTGATACCTTTTTGGCTGAGAGCCAAGGATTGAGGGTTATCCATTTTGCAAAGTCACCAGGGCATGATCCCAATTTCATCCCTCATTACTGCACCTCTAGGGGATTTGAACTTTGGTGGATGGTGTAATTGAGGAATAAACCATCACCCTCACCAATTGTTCTCAGCCGTTTGAGCTACAACTGTAGGTATTCTACTCAATTTTTGAGTTCAATTTTCAATGTTTAATGCTAAATTTATTGTTCTATGTTATATGTCACAAATAATAATGTTATTTAAATTTGTGCACTGTATCTTTAGAATGTTTGGTGAATTTGATTTTCTAGTTGTCAAAGAAATGTGTGCCATGTCTCCCCATTTCGGAAACTTGGAGAAGCATTGTAAAAATCATATTGAAGTTCCCTTCCAATTCATCTTGTTAAGAAGATTTGTTTTGCTCATCATTTTCATTTTGTGGCTTGAGATATTTGAATTTGATTGTTTCAAGAAGGGAACAACTTGGCAAAGAGAGGTATATCAAATAACTAAGAGGCTAAGATGACTGTAAGGCACATTTGACATAACTAAAACCAAAAGTACTGGTATTGTCTGCCTTGCTATTATGGAGCCTTGAAAATTTCTCTACTGGTGCCTTCTAAAGCTTTCCGCAAAGGGATTACTTTGCTATTATCACTAAAAAAATAGTATTTACAATAGCAGATGTTTTCTTACTCATTGAATCCCATTGATAACTTCATAAGATAAGTACAATTAATTAGTTGGATTATTTCAAACAATGGCTAATAATAAGGATTTTTGATGTACAGGAAAAGGTGTTGCACACTAACTGCAACTTTTACTAACATATATTTTCAAACAATTGCATTTGGATGCAGGAGGCTTTAAGATGGATAACAGATCAACCAGCATGGCAGCGCTCTAATGGAAGAGATCACATCCTTCCTGTTCACCACCCTTGGTCCTTCAAGTCTGTTCGTAGGTTTCTGAAGAATGCAATTTGGCTTCTGCCTGACATGGATTCTACAGGCAACTGGTATGGCTTATTCCTTTTATCATATGTTGTCACTCTCGAGTTTTTCATTTTTCTACACTGTGATGTAGGTCTAAATGAATGGCAATGCAATGTCAGGTATAAACCTGGTGAAGTGTGGCTTGAGAAAGACTTGATTCTTCCTTATGTTGTAAATGTGGATGCTTGTGATGATGCTTGCCTGGTTCAGAGTTGGGCACAGCGAAAGACTTTGCTATTTTTCCGTGGACGTTTGAAGAGGAATGCTGTATGCATGTCAACATGTTTATATTTCTTACTTATGTTTAACCTGGGAGTGGATGCTGATTAGATGATTTTGAATATAGCTATTTACTTCATTAATTGAGATGTCAGGATAAAATAGCTAATTATGCTCTGAAATTAAATATGCTTCCTGTTTTATTTGTAATGCAAGCTTCCTCATTACAATTGTTGCACATATTAATAGATTATTTACTTTTTAAAAACATTTATTTCATTAATGAGATGTTAGGATAAAATAGCTAATTATCCTCAGGAATTAAATATTCTTCCTGTTTTATTTGTAGTGCAAGCTTCCTTATCACAATAATTGCGCATATTAATATATTATTTACCTTTCTAAAACATTTATTTCATTAATTAAGTTGTCAGAATAAAATAGCTAATTATACTCTGGAATATGCTTCCGGTTTTATTTGTAATGCAAGCTTCCTCATCACAATAATTGCACATATCAATATATTATTTACTTTTCTAAAACAGTATATTCTTATAGTAATTTGAGCTGGTCGATCCAGCCAAATATTCACCCAATAAGCTTAGTGATTTTAGCCTCTTAATCAGTGCATTGGTTCAAAAAATCCATGTGAGATGGTTGGACAGTTCAATAACTGTCAAACCTGATCACAACCTTAACATGGTCAGGCGATATGTTTTTGATCACTAATCTCCACTGTCAAAAAGTGAACTTAATTATTACAAGTAATTGATTCTATTAATATCCCCTATGTTGTTGATCATTTGGCCATGTCAAAACTTACAAGTACAACCCTGTCTCCAGCTGCCCTTTTGACGTTGGCATGAAAACAAGTGATGAGAATCCTGCTAACAAAGAAGGAGATCAAAGTGATGGGAGGAAGAACCAAAGTGGAACTGACCAAAGATGATACTGGTTTGAAAAGACATTTAGGCTTACTATTTCTGTGTGGCATGGTTCAGAATTCAAATATGCACAAGTGCTATCATTTAGAGATTGTATTTTGAAATATCGTATATGATCTATAGTTGAGTGGCATTTGATGCTCTTTTTCTACAAGTGTCACTTGTATCATTTACAACTAATGTCTTGGATTGTATCTAACATTGGGGGTTAGTGTTACCTTTGGTGTTAGGTCAGTTCTGTAGTTGATGGCTTTCTCTTACCTTAACACTTCTGTGAAGATGAATAAAATAAGATCCTTTGTTTTCATTCTTAAACCTTTGATGGGTCGCAATGAATGATACTGCCTCATGATTCTGCCAAAGTGAAGTTTAAAATATAGAGGGTTACAAGAATGCCTTCTGCATATTTAAAATATAGCTCCAGAGGTCTATGGCATTTAGGTGCTTACTTTCTAGAAGACTTTCCCATGTCATTTGCAACTAGTGCATCTGGATTGAACAGAATTTTGGTGGTTATCAATTTAATGTCAGTCAGTTCCTCCCTAGTTGATAGGAAATGAATTTATCTGAACTTAAGATTTATGAGTACACAATAAATCAGATCATGGGTTTTTATCCTTGTGGCTATGAAACACAATAGTGGAATCATGCTACCTCATTATTGTGCTTAGAACACATCTAAATGACCACTTAACACGCAACATAGTCAGTCTATGTTCATACTTCATAGGCCTATGCCAGAATAATGCTATAATGTTCCTGATAAATTGACTATAATTAAGATGAGAGAAACCTGGACCTAAACACCCAAGGGTTTGGGCATTGGATTGTTTTTTGTGTTTATCTTAGGAAGAATGTGCTGAAACACATTCCCCACTGGGTCAATAGAGCCTTGGTTTTATCTTGCTTGCACTTGCTCTTAGTTAATATCAAGATCCAGATGTCCAATATAGAGAGATAATGGCTAAAATATAACCAAAATGCACGACACAATGTGTATGGTGGGCCAATGTGCTGGAGGCCTGGATATACTCAGAGATAGAAACACCTTTGAGATAGGGTAACACTATATATAGTATTTCTTAAGGAGCCACCTCATAGGATCTCCCTCTGTGAGAGCCAGACCTGCTACACTACTCTATCTTTACATTCAATATAACTGATCTATTCATGCCACCTTTAATACAATATGGGCCTTCTATATATAGCCACTCATCTAATAATGGTTAAGCAGGTTAAACCCTTAACTCATAACTTTCCTATTTGGCCAGCTCATATAACTTAATCCACAAGTGAGACATTGATTTGGTGTACAGGAAGTACATAAGGGGATTGTTTCATCATTTGTTTAATACATTGTTCATACTTGGTATACATACGTTGCCTCTCTCAAAATTTGAATCTGTGCCTCCTGTATGGAGTATACAAGCCTTTGCCATCAGGTCCACTCAGGTTTTGCAGGCTAACTCAGGCTGTACAGCCAAAAATAGAACAAAGGAGATAGATGTAGACATTATTTAAATGTTAGGTATGGATGATAGTCACTTGGAGATGTGGAGGTGCGGGTATGTGGATGGGCATGGCTTTTCAAACTAGGGTACTTGAGTACAGGAATAATGGTACAGCTATAGCATATATTAATAGATTGACTATAAAATATAGGAATGGGGACAGGGTCCTCATCTCTATACTGGAATCTCTTGGTGACCAGGCCATATATTTAAGCTATGACATTTTCTTCACAGTTTGATTGATAGGGAGTGACCTTTTTGATAAGACCACTATACTAATTGCAGTGTGGTTTAGTAGTGTTATCTTCATGGTTCATTGGGTTCTTTGGTGAAATGCTATTTCAACAATTAGCCCTCAGAACTGTAAGTAATTTATAGGTATCAGCAGATATTCATTTATCTTATCTTCCATATATACATATTGGCCTTCATGTATCCCTTCATTATGTTATGAAACTATTAATATTGATTAATTACTATTGTAAGGCTGCATCTGTTCATGCATGACCTAATTATTGTCTGTGTATGTCGAAGTTTGTCCACATTGTAATCTGTAAGTCTGTCCATGACCCAATTCTTTTACCTCTTGTATTTTGATATGGCAAATTCCACTATCTTGTCAATCTTCACTTTTGATTTTCATTTATAGTAAATATTCAAAGGTATGGAATAAACTATGATATTGAGAGACCTTAATTATTGTAGGGTGGAAAGATTCGTAGCAAATTAGTGTCTCTTCTTCAACACAACTCAGATGTCATAATTGAAGAGGGTTCAAGTGGAGAAGCAGGCAAGTTGGCAACACAAACTGGCATGCGCAGGTTTGGTTAGCAATTCTCTTTCACAAAAAAATTATGTAGTGCTTTGGTCTTATAATATTTTTTGAATAAAGCTTACAAGCTAACTTTGTTTTCCTTGCTGGAAATGGTGCAGTTCTGTGTTTTGCTTAAGTCCAGCAGGAGACACACCCTCTTCTGCAAGGTTGTTTGATGCAATTGTTAGTGGATGCATTCCAGTCATAGTGAGTGATGAACTTGAGTTGCCTTTTGAAGGTATACTTGACTACAGAAAGGTATGATATGATTGAACCTGAAAGATGCTTGGATCTTTCAATATTGTTTTGTTGTTCACATGTTTTTGAGAAGCACAAACGAAGCAGGAAATACGATGTGTATTGACCAATGCATCCTTCCAAAAGATCCTTTGTACTTTTCTTTAATTTGCATATATATATTCTGCAGTGTATTATAAACCCTTCTAACTGGCATGTGTCTAGAGCCAGCTTTGATATTATCTAAGATTAAATGGGCTGATTTGAGGGTATCCTATACTTGAAATAAGAAAACTCAAATATTGGATTCAAGCAGTCCTTGGAAAAGCTCACAGGTTACTCATTCTCTAGAAAGTAGCTTTTAGTGTCACATATATGGTAGGTAATTGTGTTTGGATGGAAGTTTCTGAATTACGAATTTTCCTTGTTGCAAGTTGAGAAAAGAAGTCAGGAAGAGTCAATTAAATGGCTTTAACATCTGAGAATGACTACAGAGCATAATCTAGTCAAAACAGATTAAGGTTCTGACTATGAGAATCAAGTTTGTACATGAATACACTGAATGGTAATATTTGAGCTATACATTGCTTTATTATAAGAGATGGAGCTGCAGGAGATTATCCGAAAACTAGTTAGTGATTTGGGAATTTTAAAATATTATTGACCATGGTTAAGTATGCTTGAGACTGAATTATATTGGGATGGATGACTTTGGGGAAGCCCCAATGCTTCACCCCTATGAGCATCACCTAGATGTAATGAGTGCCAAGTGGATTATTCAAGCTCGTGAGGGGTTCTTGTGAGCCACTGCTTATGAAAGATCGGTCATGATATTAACACATGACCATTTCTCTATTGTTCACCACAAAGGGATTAGCTCTTCTGTGATGTGAATGGATAAATATTAAAAAGGAAATAATGGTGAAACCAAGGTTAAAGCTTTTAATATGGCTAAGGCGTTAATGGTGATGCTTGGTTAACTGGTCCACACCACTGTTTATGGACCCGTACTAGTTTCTGGTTTACAGGCCTGAAATTAAGCAGGAGAACCACTCTGTTCCACTAGCTCTTGTGATGGATATGCTCTATTTGTACATTTAGGTTGATATCATTTCTAGCTTTAGCTTTAACACTGTATTCTTATCATCTCAATTTTCAAGGCTTTGGAGATTGACAATCACGTTCAATGGGTGTGTATTGACAGAGTCCAAACTGCTATGTTGTATGGAATGACATGCTTCATGTTTGTGCTTCTTGTTATATTCCCAGATTGAGTCAAAGGCATATCCTCTTTTTTATAGATGACAAGGAATCTTTCCTTTGCCCTGTGCCCCTTATGGAACTTTTGCACTCAGACTTTTCAGTTTATTGACAAAATTGTATAATCAGGTTTTCTCTTACTTGTCATGGGTTTCACTTTATATAGTTGCCACCATGTAGATTTTCTTCCCTTTCTACTCCTGACTATCTACATGTGAGGAAGAATATTAGTGAAGTTATGTGCAAAATACTTAGTAGGAGTAAGTGCTATAGTGGTCACGACTTCTTTGGTTTTAGCCCCAAGTATCCTCTATGTTGGTTACTATTTTGTTATTATAGGTTTTGAACCATATTTGGACATAAAAGATAATGCATTGTCATTGTTTTGCAATTGAAGGTTGAGATCAAGGAAGGTCACTTCTTTTAGTCTCTAATCTGCTATGAGATTCAAGGTAGACATTATTGCCTATTTAGGAACTTTGCTAGGTATCTTTGTATCTTCTATAAATGTGATTGTAGGAATTCAGGGTGCAAATTTTACACAAAATAATACTATCCTTGAATTAATTTTGTTGTAGCCAGATACACCCATGCCCCTCCCTAGGTACGCAAACAACCACACCCGTATCTGATACGGTGTGGATATGTGTCGGATGCCATACCCCCGCATGCCCCAAAAACCCTGATTTTCCAGCCATGTTGGATATCGTGCGATTTGATTTTTGAAAAATCTGATGTGAATCTTCCTAAACTTTGTTTTAAAAAAACTTCAATTCTGCAAGCTTTTTTTTTTTTTTTGTCTAAACAAAACCTACACCAAATGAAAGGTTTTTCTATTTCAATGACCTATTTTTTTGGGTCTTCTTTCAGCACAACTATACTATTTTTATTTATGTTCTAATTTTTACAAATTAAAAAAAATTAATTGTTTATAATTTTATATTTGTATTTAATGTTTATATTATGTTGTTTAAACATTAGAGATTTTTTTTTTTCAAAATTTATTAATATATATTTAATTGTTTATTCTTTACTAAATTATTAATATTTAAATTTTAGTTTCTTTTTTTGATCAATGCAAAAGCAGCTAAGGGGCTGCACCCATATATTAATTTTCAAATATAAACATTACAATCAGAAACAGGAGATCATCTAGACTAGACAACCCAGATCAAAGAACTATTAGGCACCGAGTCTCAAAATGGTGCCCCAAACCAAAAAAGGCCTACAACCATATACAACAAATTTACACCCAGACAACCCAATACTCGAACCAGCAAAGGAGACACGATTACAAAATTTACAATCTATGTTCACCCCCCCCTCCCCCCCCCAAAGCACCATACCTGTCGAGACACATAGATTTTGATCTAGGCCCTTCGTGGCAATGTATGCCTACAACCAACCCGCCCCCTTGTCTGGAACCATCTCTAGTATCTGTTTCAGGAACTTGATACCCTCTGTCACCGTTGCACAAAACCCGAGAAAGGAAGCCAGATCATTGGTGAACCCTCGACAACGCAACAAGTAGTAATCTCCAGGCAACAAAACCCCCCACCCCACCTCATAGTTTTCCAAAACTTATTACAACCTGACCAAATACTTGCCCCAGATCAATTTCTTGCAAAGCTGACGCATCATCTCCTTTGACCCCTTGCGTCTAGGAGCAAAGCCAAAAACATGGCCGAGATATCAATGTTAACCCTGTGCCGGTGAAATGAACGGAGAAAGTCCCCGCCAAGCACCATCTTCAGCACGTGGATGATTAAGCCGTGCTTGGATTTAAAGATTGAAGAGCACACAAGAAATATTGAGAGGGGGGGATGAATCAGTATTTCAAAAACTTTAAAACTGAAAACCTCATGAATCAGAAATCAAAACATTAAGAACATTCATGAACAAGATTAACACCATGAACACTGAGAGTACGTGGAAAACGATTTTGGGTAAAAAACCATGGCAAAATATTGCTTTTATTATTTTCAAAGGGCACCAACCCACTAAGAGCACCTTCTCTCCGAGAGCACCAACTCTCCCTCGAAGCATGAACTCCGATCAACTGAAGCACCAACTCCAAACTATAAACTTCAATAACCAAGAACTGTGACTTCAATCTCAATCTGTTCATCAACTGAGCTTCAACCCTTCCTCCTTTTAACTCCTTAATGCTCAAAAAAATATTGATCCAGACTTTTCTTAGATACATACACCAACACTTTAATACTTGAATGAATATAGTGCAAAAAAAACATATATTAGGACTGAAATGCTAGAAGCGACTATCTCAAACTAAAAAACTTCTCAAAAACACTCAACACAGCCATTGTATGATGTGATTATTTCATTGTGCACTTAATGTCACACAAGAAAACTAAATGGCTCTCTAAGAATCAGAATGATAGCTAACTCCACGTTATATCTCATACTTCATTTTGAAGCCTGCAAGATAATCCTCTGATAGCAGCTACACAAATCTCACGTCTCAAGTCTCCATACACAAGCATGACAAACCAACATATTGCGCAACCCTCACACAAATTTTGAGTATTGTTCACACCCAAACAATTTAAACAACTTGCAAAAGGAGTGGAGTCACGATTTTAGAAAAGCCTGACTTCCTCAATACATATATCACTATCACAAAAAAACAAACTTCATTCATTTCACAAACTACATTTGGCTCAAACATCAAGCATTTCTCATTATCTTCTCTTTCCGAAACACTTCACTTAGATTTGACAATGTTCTATGCCAGATAACCGTCTGCACACTACCAAAGAAAATGGCCGGAGAAGCTTCAAATACACATGCCTTAGAGAAAATATTATTCAAACTGACATAAATAGAGTCGATATGGATTAGAAACCCTGCCACTCCTCAAATCGATGCCTCCAATTTTTACATTCTATATCAACTACCGTTTTAAACTGCAATCGATATCGAGGAAAAATTAGCGTCAAGGAAGCAAGGAATACACATTCTCTTTGGCCGACACCGATATGAAATAAAGACGAATGGAGAAAGAGGTAATGTCCACACCCTACGCAGAAACCACATGTCGATGATGAAAGAGTAATGCCATCGATTAATTATAATTTGCTCGTCCCTCTTTAATTTTTGTCACATTCGATTGACCACAAAAAATAGATATATTTTTTGTTTTCACTGATATATCAATCAAAAATTAAAGAAGAATAAACAAGGCACTAGGATTAACCACTTAAAATTGAACAGATTCAATATTATAAAAGGCCGCCCTTAACGCCACTAATGCAATGATGAAACCGTCACTGAAAGAGTATATTAGTGCAAGGATTTATTTTTGACATGAAATTATGTGCTCCTTTTAATTTAGCCGCTCTAAGAATAGACACCCACTCTATGAATCCACCTCAAATAAAAACTGAAACTGTTACCAAGTAAATAAGTCAGAAATAAAACACCACCACAATATGAGGCAAAGACAATAAATAATAAATCCATCGCTGCATAGAGGATATGAAACCGTCGCTCAAATAAAGTCATAATAACTTCACATAGAATAAAGAATCACATCTTTGATAAGTCCAAACTGACATGGCAATCTGACTCATCATGCTGACAAGAAGACAAACAAGTAGCTGAAACACTCAAGCAACCTGCTCGACCATAAAACCAACTAGCTCAACTAGGGAACCAGCTAGCTCAAGAACACATGCAAGCAACTCAAGCTCGCAAGCAACCAGCTCAAGCAAGCATACAAGTAGCTTAAGCATGCAAGTAGGTAGCTCAAACACCTAAGCAAGCAACTGAGTACCTTGACATCAATGACAAAATGCTTAACAAAGACGTTGCCCAACCTTTTCTCAGTCACCTTCCCATGAACGCCAATTGGCTCCTCGAGCTCTCCAATCTTATTGGGGTATCCATGTTGCTCCACCCAGATGCACCACACTAGCTCTGCAAAAAGTTAGTGTCAAAAAACCCGACCAAAACAAAGATTTATGATTGCCCACCAACCATCAACCTGACATCGCATGAGCCATGTGGTACAAGTCATAAGTGCGACGTCACCTTCATACCACGAACACACATAAAACCACTGCCAAATCTAGGAATGGCATAAGCCAACTACTTCGGCCCTGCCATCGAGGCCCTTTTTGCCAAGTCATCCGCCACTCCATTGCCTTCACGATAAATGTGTGTCACCTTGAAGGCATCCAACTTAGCTAGTAACTGATTGATCGGAGAGAGCCATCACCTTAACTTCCAATTGGGTGTCCATCCTGTCCTGATGGTGTTAATTGCTATTAAAGAGTCTCCCTCTAAATGGATTTTTCACACATTGGAGCCCAATGCAGCTCGAAATTTTGCTTCATTGTTTGTGCCAATCCCCAAGTATGTAGATTTCTCGATTATTGTTTTCTCGTCATGATCCTTGATCACACAACCCGCGCCGCTCTCTTCAGGGTTACCCTTTGCGGCACCATCAAAGTTGGCCTTCACCAAGCCCTCCTCCAGCACCAACCAACACATGCCATTCCTCGAGGCCCCCGCGAGACAAGCCTTCGAGACCCCATTAATGGGGGGATATTTAAATTTTAGTATTATTTTAATTTATATTTACTCATTTTAATATAGTTTATAATTTTTAATAAAGATTGAAAAAGTTAAATGTGAAAATTAATTTTTATTGTTTAAGTTTAGATTATTATTGTTTATTTAGTTCTTTATATTTAAATTTTATTTTAATTTAGATTTAAATGACATTATTGCTAATTCAGTTATATGTCCTGGATTGTATATTGTAAATTGTTAAATCAAATTATAATTATTTATGTAGCAATTATGTGTCTATATTGCATTTAAAGTAATGAAAATCTCCTCTAATAACTTAGAAAATTGTGTTAAATATTTGTGTATGTGTTTTTATGAATGTTGTATCCAGCCGTATCCATATTAGGGATCTTAAAAAATGGCACTATTCATATCTGATATTGTTTCCATATTTGTATCCATATCCATGTCCATGCAACTTTGGTTCAATGCATAGTACATGTATATAGGACTTGCATATCCTATATTATAGGAAACCTCCTATAACAACACCCTTTACACAGACAAGTTGTTCTAACTTCTAACAATTGAAATCCCTATAAAAATTCGTATATTAACCTACACATTATATTCTAACAATAATATTAATTTGTTTCTCAACAACTTGATAGCTAACCTAAACACCCATGGGAGGACTAACATAAATTCCTAACAGTCCCCCTTAGTGCAAACATGGGGAGAAAGTACATCACATGAATTGGAAACAAAGTCATATGCCTATGCATACTTTTAGGTCTGCATACTACTATCTAGATCTTGCTACACATGATCACCTACATACGAGAACTTATCTTGCTTTTACTTCTAGTGAACTTATCACTGATCGGCTACACTTCCAAGAAATATAGCAGTTAGAGGATCTCTATAGCAACTGCTCTCCTACACAAGTGTTTACAACATCAATGATGTCCATATTCTCCTCCTTTCAAACTTTAGCAAGGGAATGTTGACAATGTTTTATTTTGCTCACAACAATGAATGAAATGCCACTAATACAAATTTGAGAACTAACTTCTTGTTGTCGCACATGCAGCCATCATTATAGATCATTGCCATGTTGATCAGAAACGATATGAGACAGTTACTATTGCCACTTGGAAACTGATCTTCGCTTTAGTTATTTTGGTACAAGTAGTTATGTCACTAATACAATTTTGTGACCTTGCGCTAGTGATTGATGAGAGGCCGCCGAATGTCTTCCAACCTCTTGTGCCTCCATCCTCTAGTTGGTATGCTACTTTACAAATTTGGCTTTGAGGCTTAGTTTTAGAATGCTCCCCCTTAAGATGGACGTTGCGTACAAGCAATAATATGTCCACTTTCAATTAAGACACTTTTAGATTTTGGAACACACTTTTGATGAGATGATAATTAGTGACTCATAAAAATGGAATCTCTTTTAAACAAAATGATACAACAAGACTTTATTTTGATGACTTCATTTGAGCTTACCTACTATAAAGGATTGCATTTATTTTGATGACTTCATTTGAGCTTACCTACTATAAAGGATTGCATGAATAGTTCAATAAGTGAGATTTTGATGAAATATAAACAACATGATAACACACCTTAAAAAGTAACAGACATGCCTCACAATATGAGAAGAGATCAATATTTCGCACCATAACAAACCCACCAAATCCTCTTTGAGCTCACAAAAAAATGGCTCCACCTAGATGTTAACAAATTTCTCCTTGGCTGACCTTGAACTATATGTCGAAACTGCCATTCAACTCCATATAGAACAAGGAGCTATGGAATGGAAGCAAACAATGTCCAACCAAGAGAAATAGGTACAACCACTAACAAAAGTAAACTGATCCATGCCAAAAAACAAGAGTAACCTTTGCCATCATGATTATCATGCCCCAACAAAATGGGTTGATGTTTGCTGTCTCGTGTTAGCAAAACAAATGCCTCTCATTGCCAATTACAGGCAACCTTCCCATTTGGCAGTGCCTCAAGCCAATTTTTTTTAAACCAATAGAATCCCTTGATCTACGAATTCTTGTTGCAGTTGTCTCTTGGAAAGCACAAATTGGTAGCCTATGGCGCTGCCCTTGAAGTAGCTGTGCTGAACAATGAGGTTGTCCACATTGTTTTGGTGGATATTGTGCCTTTGAGTCTTGGAATTGCAGCAAAAAATGGTGTGATGGAGGTAAAGACTTGAGGCTCTATGGACACGGCTCTATCAAATCATCATGGATTAAGGTGAGCTTAGAGATTAAAACCCACACCTTTCATGTATTGATTGGAAGGAAAAATTCTAGCTTTCAATTCATATTCGCTGCACCTCAAATCCACCAACAATAGGAGTTCCATCCAAGGCTTTAATACAGGTAATCAAGCGCTAAAAGAGCAATGTGAGTGATGGCCACAAGAGCCGCCAAAACATGTACAAATTATGATTATCTCATAAAATTGTTGCTTGTATATCATGCGTAGCATTCTATGCCAAACTTTGATGCAGCAACATGAAATCATGAGTCCCTCGATGCATTCCTTGTTTCTAGTTTTTGTAGCGTAGGCACCAGTAGAGATGCCTAAAATTAATGCACAATTCGATCACACATAAATTTAGGCATAAACAACTTTGAATCATTGTAGGAATTTACACAACCTGTTTTGATACCATGTAGGAATCTAGGGTGCAAATTTTACACATAAATAATACTATTTTTGAATTCATTTCGTTCAATGCATATTACATGTATATAGGATTTGCATATCCTATATTCTAGGAAACCTCCTATAACAACTCCCTTTACATAGATGAGTTGTTCTAACTTCTAACAATTGAAATCCTTACAAACACTCGTATATTAACCTACACATTATATTTTAACAATAATATTAAGTTGTTTCTCAACAACTTGATAGCTAACCTAAACTCCCATGGGAGGACTAACATCAATTCCTAACAATGATGACTATATGTGTCTAGCTCTATCTATTGGGAGATAAACAAACAATTTAAATCTTTATGTTTCCTTCTCTTTTCTATATCTACCTTTGGTCATAAGTGTAGCTTTGATTAAAGAGACTTGCATTAGGTCACTACACACCTGCAGTAAGTAGGAATATTTGATAGGGCGAGAACATTACATGGAATGATGCATTTCACTTAGACATTTAATAGTAAATCAATCTTGTAATCTAAGAGACTCATCTTGGTAGTAATGTGTTATTTATTAAGATTTCACATACACTTATGTGGGATGTCTAGATGGCTATATATATTTTTTAATTTAAGACTTACTAAGCATGTTTATGCAAATTTCTAGTGACCAAAGGCTTAGGTTGGTACTTACAACTAGTAATACATGTTCTATATTGAATGATATCTCTTTAGAGCAGTTTCACGACATTCCATGCATCTTATTTGTATGTATATTTGAGTAGCATTTACAGTTTTTAAGTTTTATATGGCACCAAATGTAATCCCTTTCTTCAATGCTTTATTTTTTATTTTGAGTCATGCAATTCACAGCATGCTCAATGTACTTCTATGCTTGCCTTTATATGTGCATAGGTTTTGTGTAGGTGGCTTTATTTGTGTCCTCATATGATGCTTTAGAACCAGGATGGCTTATAGATTATTTGCATGGCATCAAGCCAAATCAAATTGAGGAGATGCGCTCCAATTTGGTGAAGGTATGAGCTATTAGAAATTGATAGAGTGAGCTTTGATAAAATGTGGGAAAATGAGATTCCTTTTCCACAGAATCAAAACAATGGTATTTTTGTCTAGTGGTGTCTTCTTATCCACATGCTTGCTTTAATGTTGTGAATGCTCAAGGAACCTAACATTATGAATCTTTTTCTGTAGTTTTCAAAGCATTTCCAATTTTCAAGTCCAGTGCAACCGCTTGGCCCTGAGGACTTAACTTGGAAGATGGTATGTTATACACACTTCATTCCAAGAAAAGGATTTGAGATAATATTCAGCATAATATTAGAGTTGTAATTTACTTCATTAAAAGGCACATTTAAAGTATTGTTTTCAGTTTCAATGCTTAGGTTTAGTTAATTCTTCTATTGCCATTCAAGTTATTGAATAATTGGTTTTCGTATACAGTTCCCTATTTCTGCATACATGTGGAAATGAGATGCTTCTGCTTATATGGTTATTGTGTAGTCGAATCTCAATAAAGCTCCTAAGGGAAATAATGCATAAGTTCTCCCATCAAACCCCTGGGATGAGGATAAGACAATGTTTCTCCAAGTTTTGAGGATGGCAACTTTTTTTTCCAAAATTTATGGATGACTATTCAAATAATATAGAATTGGTATTTGAAAAATTAATTACAAAAAAATTAAAGAAGTTGCATTTTATCATTTATGTAAATAATATGACTAAAAGGAACTTAAATTTATACAAGTTACGACATTTGACAATCAATTAATCTAGCAATCAACTAACGTCTATAGTATGTTTATATTATCTGTCAATTTCAAAAAATAAAGTCCAAAGTATAATATTTCAAAAAACATATGGGCTAATCTAACACATTGTTTAATGTAAATGCCCTAGCATACAACTCATTGCTAAAATTGCCACTCTTATAGCTTTTGCAACTTAATCTTGACCAGCCATATATGCATGGTCTATTCTTCATCAATTTGTATTGGCTGCTTAGGGTTTACATCCAATTGTGCTACTGGACTCTCATTGTAATCACTTGTCCTGTGATCCATAAGATACAAGGCATTGTGTACAAGCATAAACTTCTCCACTCTCCTAGAGGTAAGCCCGTTACTTCTGATGTAGTGGCTGAAACCATATATCCTCTCTCTAGGTCATCAATACTTGCTGTACAATAATCCTTTTTGATGATGATTGCTCCCGTTTTCAACTTTCCCTACTTACGTCCAACTTTTACTCCCTTCTACTCTCCACTGCCACTGCTTTGTATGAGTTTCTCTGTAATGCTCTTTGAGAGGCCACCCTTGACTCTCTTCTCACATGGTACCACCATCACTCTTGTTTGCCTTATCTTCATGGTTTTTGCTCAATGAGTGTAAAGCCTTGCATTGGAAGCTTCTCTTTGTCCTTGTCCACAACCCTCCTAATTTTTATCACTCATAGAGATTATTGTCATTTGTGTAAGAAACATGAGTTCTTGCATCGGGGCAGAATGAACTACTTGCTGCCCCACTTTACTCTCCTAAGATCTTTTGGTGTACCCTCCTCCCAAAGAGCTCTACTATTCATATCACCATGTTTTCTTGGGTCTCCCATGCAATTTTTTTATGATATCTCCGATCAGCCTACCACTAGAATACCCTTCACTTCCCCCTCCTTCCAATCCCTTCACCTCTCTCACTTGTTCTCTATAAGTCAATTTTTGAAGAGCTATTTTGAAGCTTTGCTCAATCAAATTAGTTGATTGTTCTCAAATATGGTGTGTATTCACTTGCTTATCCCATTCCACAACTATTCAATGGGGTTGTCCATTTTGGGTTCGCCTTTGCTTGTTCACAACATATTATCCACATCATTCACAAGTTTGGTGATTAGTCCAATCCATATTTATTGGGAGACATGGACAAGTATTGGTACACCATTTTAAACAAATATTGGAGATGAGTACTTGGTGATGGAAAAAGTTTAAAAAAGTTATATATATATATAACAAAAATATTATATAATCTGTGTTACCGGATTCGTACCCACAGGCCTCGAACCCGGTTCGGGTGCGAACCCGGTACGGGTTCGCCTGTGGGTACGCACTGGGCACGCACCCTGTGCGTACCCAGCGAGTACCAGGCCCGTGGGTACGCGGACCCGGGGGTACCAGCCGCGTACCCGGGCGAACCCCTGAGAACCCACGGCCCAGCACTTCAAAAGTGGGCCCAAAAGTGAAAAAAAAACAATTTTTTAATTTCTATTTTGCTACAAAACCCTAAAACGACCCAATATGAGGCCTTTTAACACTAAAGCATTTCATTTTTACCTCTCATTTTGCTCTCTCCATAATTTGTGTCCATCTTAGCATTTTGAAGGGAGGTGATTGCATTTGAAGGAGATCGATTGTGGAGTGGCAAATAGCTTCTACAAAGGAGATTTAAGTGTTCAAGGTATGCATTTAAACCCTATTCTTCAATCTTTTGATGATTTTTTTTAAGTTTCTTAGTTTTTGATGAATTTTTTCAAGTTTGTGAAGAAGTTTTTCAAATATATATATTTTTTTTTCATTTTTTTTATAGATTGCAACAATGGCAAGTAGTCAAAGTTCAGTGGGTGGGGATGGAAGCCAAAAGTTTAAAATTGATAAAGGATCTCCTTTATGGAGACATACCACACGAATTTCACAAATTCCTGGAGGTGGGGGGTTTGTTTGGAAGTGTAATTTTTGCAATGCACAATATAATAGCTCCTACTACCGAGTAAAACTTCATTTTATGGGCCCTGGTGGTAAAGGGATTAACATGTGTGTGGGTCCAGATAAGAAGGGGTTATCTACTGTACAAATAGCAGCATTTATAAAAGAACAAGAAGATGCCGACAATTCAATTGCAAGAGGAAAACAAACTAGTTATAGTTCCGGAAAGAAAAAACAAACATTACCCACTCATCAGATAGTTAGGCCCTCTAGACATCCCTTCTTGTCTATACCCTCTACGGAAGAAGAAGATGAAGAACCAGAAACCACCACCCGCAAGAGAGGTCCATTAGAGAAAGCATTTAAAATGGAGGCAAGAGATATTGCTGAAGAAAAAATTGCACGTTGCCTCTATGCCAATGGTCTTCCATTCAACTTGGTGAGATCACCATATTGGAAGGACATGGTGTCAGCAATAAATAGTGCACCTCCTGATTTCACAAGTCCTGGGTATGAAAAGGTGCGTACCACCTTATTGCAAAAAGAGAGGAAATATGTAGAGGCCCAACTAAAACCAATTAGAGATTCTTGGGTTGAAACAGGTGTATCTATTGTTTCCGATGGATGGAAAGATTGCAAAAACCGTCCATTGATTAATGTTATTGCAGTGTCCCCCAAGGGGGCAATGTTTTTGAGGGCGGTTGACTGTGAAGGGCAAGTGAAAGATGCAATGTTCATTTCCAGGATTCTCATTGACTCCATAGAGATGGTGGGTAGTGAAAATGTTGTCCAAGTAGTTACGGACAATGCAAAAGTTTGCAGGGCTGCAGGTGCTTTGGTAGAGGCCAGATATGAGCACATCTTTTGGACACCGTGCACTGTACACTCCCTCAATTTGGTGATGCAAGCAATTGGCACCCAAATAGAGTGGGTGAAAGAAATATACCAGGAGTCTGAGGAGATCCAGATGTTTGTGACAAACCACCATATGTCACAAGCAATTTTCAGAACTTTTTCAACATTGGAATTGTTGAAGGTAAATTTTAAAATTTAATATATTTAGTTTCATTTATCATTTATGTCATGTTTTACATAATTGAATAAAATAATTTTTTGCATTATTTACATATTTTAAATGTGTTATTAACTTACTATTAACATGTTCTTAGGTTGCCGAGACCCGGTTTGCATCTCACACAATTGTTCTGAGACGACTTGTGAAGGTGAAAGATGCATTGAGTCAAATGGTTATTAGCAACCAATGGAGTATATGGAAGCAATCAAATTCAGAGAGGGCCCAAAAAGTCAAGGCATTGATCTTGAATGACGATTGGTGGGATCGTGTGAATTATGTATTGGAATTCACCGAACCTATCATGTCTATGCTTCGGTTTGCTGATACAGATGAACCATGCTTGGGGGATGTCTATGATAGCATGGACACAATGTTGGAAAAAATAAAAATAGAAATACAAAAAAAAGAGAATGATCCTGAAGACACCTTGTACAAAAGGGTGGAAGCAATTGTTCTTCATCGTTGGAACAAGATGACAACTCCATTGCACCTCCTTGCATATGCCCTATCTCCGAGGTACTATACCACTGAAGTGCTTTCTATCCCAGGGAGAATACCGCCATATAGAGATGCTGAAGTTGCTAATGGGTATAAGACGGCATTTAGTAGAATGTTCAGTGATCCAGAAGTGCATGCAAGTGTCATGAGAGAATTTGGAATGTTTGTCACAGGAAAATCAAAAAATCATACCGCTTCTGTTGCTAGAGACCAATACAAAATGGATGGTCTTACATGGTGGTACCTCCATGGTCAAGATTATATGTACCTCCAACCTCTTGCAATCAAGATCCTCTCACAAGTAAGTTTTTTTTTTTTGCCACTTGTATTGTAAAATTTAACACTTAACATTCTTGAATTTATCTTGCATTTTTTTATTTTATTTTTAATTTTGTTGGTTTTCTCTCCAGGTTGCAAGCTCTTCTGCCGCTGAACGGAATTGGAGTACATACTCCTTTATCCACTCAGTGAAGCGTAACCGGTTGGCTGCAAAAAGAGCTGAAGACTTAGTGTATATTCATTCCAATTTGCGTCTTCTGTCACGTAGGGATCCTCAATACAGGCAGGGGGCAGCGAGGCTTTGGGATGTAGCACCCGAGTCTACTGACTTGGATGCAACCATTCAGGATCTTGTTAGAGCCACTATGGATGATGTGGGTGATATTGATGACATATCACATGGTGTTGGATCCGCTTTGGGTTCAAATGATGATGATTTTGAAGTTGAAACCACTCAAAATCCAAGTCATGATGATTCTGACAATCCTTTTGATGATTGATGAGCATATGAACAATGAACATTGAATCATGTTTCAAATTTTCAATGTTTCATGAACTACATTTTGTAATTCAGTAATTTTATTTGAATATTTTTCAACTATCAATTGGCATTTAATATTTATCTTTGGCATTTGGCATTGATCAATGATCAAGTATCATACTATGAAATGATTTAGTTTTACAATTCTCTATGTTTCTCTTATTTTTTTGTATATATAATACATATATATAGATTTATAATATATTAAATTATTAATATATATATATATACACACGTACCCATACGTACCCAAACCCCTAAAAAAATTTTGCCCGTACCCACGTACCGGGTTCTCGTACCCGAACCCGTCCCCGAACCCGAACCGGTAACTTAGTATATAATGGATATGCATTATGCACTTTTAAAGAATGCAAAGTATTAAATGCTTAAAAAGTATTGAAATAGATGTCAATGAAGTAAAGATTAATTATATTGATTTTTGATAATCATCATCACGATACAAACAATTAAAGTGTAAACCATATTCGCTTGGAGATGGAAGATAGAGATAGGGAGGGGGATGCCATTATTTTAAAAACATGGTACAAGGCTCCTTGGAGATGACTATATTTTCAATCAATTTTTAAAACTTAAATGCATATCCATATTATTGCTTCGCTTTGTACTATTACCTATTTGGGATTTTATAAGAAAACCTCTTCAATAAAACTTGTAAATTTTCTTAGGACAAGCCTAGTGTATTCAAGAGAGTCTTTGGATTAACTGTGTGTTTTTTACATCAATGTTTTGGATCACACTCCGTGATTCTACGTCAGGATGAAGAAAATATGTGGTAGATTGTAGACTTAGGTTTACTAAATAGAAGGGGGAGAGAGGGAGGAATAGAAAACAAAGAAACACAAAAAAGGACATTTTTTTTTTGTATAAATTAAAAACAAGGAATCAATAATAGAGTATTGGAATTAGCAATAGACCTTAAATAAATATGAACTAGAATAATAAATAATAGAGTATTAGAATTAGCAAATATAATATAAAAATATAAACAAGGATAAAAAATAATAGAGTATTGGAATTAGTAGTAGAATTTAAACAAATATTATAATAACTATTTAAATTCCATTGCTATTCCAATACTCTATAATATTTATTTAAATTCCATTGCTATTCCAATACTCTATAATATTTATTTAAATTCCATGCTATTCCAATGCTCTATTATTTATTATCCTTGTTTTTAATTAATAATTTAATAGTAATACAAAAAAAATTGCTTTTTTTTTTTTGTGTTCCCTTGTTTTGTGTTCCTCCTGCTCCCCCTTCTATTCAATATAGTATTTATTTAAATTCTGTTGCTAATTCCAATACTATTATTTATTATCCTTGTTTTTTATTTATACAAAAAAAATTTGTTGGGGTATGAGTCTTTGAGATGGGGATACATTTTTGTTCTGTGAGATGAGTACCAATGGTTAGGGTATAAGTCTTTGGGTAACTATGGTCCAATCCAAGTAATTACAAGACAATCATGATATGGCATACTTTGCAAATCTTTGACACACTATTAGACAAGTTGCTTTTTGAGGTGCTGGAAGACAAGAATTTGAGGCCAAGGGATGGATTGGGTTCAAAAGGGATTTGTAGTTTATTGACCCATTTTCACATTCTTGGCTATCATTAAAGAGGCTCATCATTGATCTTGTAAAGTCTTGTTCTGTGGACTTTAAGAAGGCATTTGACTCCATGCCACAACATATGCTATTCCTAAAATTGTGGTCCATAGGTATTTTTGATACTCTCTTTACTGCCATCATGTGACTACAAGATAGTTGTTGGGCATTTTGACCTTCTCATGGGCTTTCTAACTTTTGCTAGAGTACCTTTGGATTTAAGCAAGGTTTACCTCTCTCACCAAACCTCTTTGGTATCTACATTGATGAGCTTGAGGTTTTTCGTAGACAATGTACCCATGTAGATGATGATTGCTTGCTTCACCATGTTGTATTGGCATTTTACTTTTTGTTGATGACATAATTCTCTTCTCATTCTCTCGACATCTTGTAAAGACAACTTGATGTACTTTTTGAGTTTTGTGATCTTCACCAATTGTGGTGAATCTTAGTAAAACTAAAAGTCATCTTCAACACCATCAAGGATGCTCTCTAGGTTTCCTTTCATTCTTATCTAAGAGTTAAGTTTATGGGTCCTCTCCTAGCCTATCCCTTTGTTGTGTCTTTGCAAGGGATACACCTTGTTCTTTGTTCTTTAGTGTTAATGTTTGAATATACATTTCTAGGATATTCCTTCAAAGATGTGCCTCTTTGATACAATGATTAAACCTACAACACTATATTGTTTTGAGGTTTGGCGCTTGTTGACGGGTGTTTAATGACTGCACCAACATAGAATAAAGTTTCCAACGGTCACTCTATCATCTCTTGATCAAAATATCCTGCATGCTAAGATTGTGAGAAAGATCATGCATTCAACTCCAAGGTTCCTTTATGCAGTGGACGTAGACTCAGTTGGCTCGATGTGATTTGCTGGTATTTCAAGGGGACTTACGCAATTTTTCACTCCAGAGAAAGGGGTTTTCAAGATTCAGAAGATTTATCAATGAAGCTCAGATTTCCTAAACTAACCAGAAAGTGCGGAATTTGAATGGTTGCAGGGATTAAAAATGCTATGGTCTACTCTAGGCACGGACGTAGAGATCAAATTTCACAAACTTCAACCAAGCTCTTCTTTGCCTGACCTCGGTCAACTTCAACAAAACTGGTGCAATCTTCAAAGGAGTAACTAGAGGTATTCAAATCACAACTTAACATGAGGATACCATCACAACGACGCATACCAACATATAAATCATAATCGAAGTTAAGTCTAAACTGTTCCAGTTGACCACGCAAGGTGAACTCACCATCAATGAGCCCACTAGTGGTATGGATTAACGAAGCTTGCTTAATTCAACCACGACATTCCACAACTATCTATGTGCATGAATTAAAATCTACTTTACTCTATTTAAGCTTTAATTTAAGATCCTAAGCGAATTGGAAGGACGAAGAAGTCTCGCTAGCTACCCACAACAAAAGATGAAACCACAAGCAATGATAACTCTTTTTATTATAGGAGTGTTCACAAAAACTTCTTACAAAGCATTTAATTTGAAAACTTTCCTCCCTCTTCAATCTATGCTATGCTATCAATCTATGCTCCCTATTCCTCTATGTCTACCAACCCCTAGCTGTCTCTCTATCTTCCTATATTCTATTCTATGATACAAATGAGGGGGGATGCCCCTTTTATAGATAGCCAATTCCAATGGACGACTCAAATTGAATTACAATGAAGGGCTCAGATTGAGCCACATAAGCCCTAGTCAAGATTCTACCCTAAAAACTGCCAGAAAGTCGAGTGGGGTAATAAATGAGCACAAAATGCGCACTCTCTCCCTTTGACCACTATGAGCATTTAATGCCCACTATCATCTAGAAGATTCTCATCCAAAAACGTGTTCCCACTGTTCTTCTCTTTGACTGCAAATTCGATGAATTTGGCCAACGCAGTTTCTACTTCTTGAACTAACATGGCAGGCACGTTCTCAATCTACAACTCCAAGACGACATCCTTTTTCTCCTGTTTGATGATGATTTTCCTTCTTGCTGCCATTGCATCCTGGGTTGTGCGAAGTATGCTGGAGAACATTTTCTAGGGCACTACCGGAGAAGGACTTCACACTCCCTCCACTTTGTCCTTCAATCCATCCTGCTGTCATTCTTTAACTTTGAAGTGCTTGAGGATGATCTTTAATGCTTGGGTTTTCATTATTTCTCCATTCTAATCTTGAAGGATTTTCTTGTCTTGGACTCGGACCATTTCTTCCTTGCCACCTGCCTCACCTGAGTTGGGCGCATTAGATTCTTGTGGAGGAATTTCAACACTTAGCCGTTTCTTCTAACATCTCCCTTCATGGTTTGGGGGCGAATGAGATATCATGGAGGAACTTCAAACATGTAACTTTTCTCCTTCCAAGGTTGTAATGTTGTCTTGGAGTATTTGCTCCATCACCTCAAGTCATCATGCTTTGGTCCCGACATTCATCCTACAAAACAAATAAAGAGAAGAGCATCAAAACACTTTATAATATAAATTCTCTTCACTTACCTGATCTCCCTGCTCTGATTTCCAAGGTTTGATTGATCTTTGGATCTGATAGAGTTCATCATTTTTCTCTAGGAAACTTTGCTTTCTTCATAACTTTTCATCATGGGTGCATTTAACAATTGAGCAACAAGTTTTCGTGACTTAGCTTTTCCTCCATCTCTCCACTTTGTCTTGTCTTGGGTGCAAATGCGAGGAGTTTATTCAATTTCCTCATACTTAGAACAATTTTCAATCATCAAACCTCCTTATGGGTGCATTTGAGATGTGTTCACTTAATAAGGTCTTCTTCAAGGGCGCATTGTAATGAGCCTTGCTCAAACTGACTACAATTTGCCCCAATTTGCAGACTTGTAATTTCTTCAAACACTTTGTATGCAATGTGTAATGTAACTGATATGTTGTTTCAGTTTGCAAGATGAAATGCCAAATGATTTTGAATGCTTAAACTAACTTCTACCACTACTATGCACACTTCTAATTGTAATACAATGGTTCTTTGCAATTTAGAATGCATTCAAATGAGAAACTAAATGAAAGTATTGCATCTACAGCCTATAAGCATTTTGCCATACAATTGTCATGTATCCTCATATCAAGATCAAAAGCTAATACAATGAAGTCAACTGCTTATTCCTCCTTAACTGCAAAATGGAAGACTAATGCAATGCCTTATAGAATGGCCAAGACTCTTGGCACTCATTGACTCTCATAAACAAAATCTGATGCAACTCACCTACAGCCGTACCCACTAATTTGCATAAATACTGAGAATAAACATGAATTTAAGCAAGGGAACCTGGTTCTTTGAAGTCGCCCTTGACCACCAATGGAGGAACAAGCATAGTCTTGGAAAATGAAGATCATATATCAACAATATAAACTTCTGAAGTGATCGCCCCTGTTTTGGTAATGATGCAGAAATTAAATAATCTCCAGCTGTTATGTATTCCAAAATACAACCAACTTCGTCCTATAATCCTCCTATGTAGTGCGTCCAAGGTGGAAGACCAAACCAAACCAAGATGAATAGATTCCAAGCAAAATCGTGGCTCCTTCAAGAGGGAAATGATGGCAGATAACAAAATCTGGAAATGAACGTTACCTAAACAATGATGCTTGCTTCTCCTTGACAGTAATTGATTAGCTTCCAGAAATGCAGCGCCCTCCCTTCTCTCCAACTAACCAAGACTTCTGAAATTTTATAGACTTTCTAAAGGCTTCAACATGGAAATCGAATTCCCTTAGTATGCCGTCCCTGCTGCTGATCTGAAATTAATATAAAATAATTGGCAGCCTTTGGACCATCTCTCAAGCATCAAAAATCATCCTTACAACCCAAGGAAGAGTGCGCCCAAGCTTAGAAGGAAAATCGATGCCAATGGTGGCCTCCAAGAACAAAATCGACCCCTCCAATAATGCTGATATGCAGACTGGTAATTACTATCAGAACTATATGTATGATGCAAATCGACCTTTACCAGCAAGAAGATGAAGCTAAGATCAACAAAATGCTTCCCAATAAGCTCCAATCGAAAATCTCTCCAAAATTGGCCCTTGGCCACAAATTTTAAGCAAATGAGAAGTCTGAAGTAACCTCTCCCACAGCTGCAATAATTCAGGTGATATTTCACACCCTCAAAATTGCTATCGATAGGAAGTTTCCGTTTCCTATGATAAGAAGTAATCTGCAGAAGCCCTAGGCTCCACAAGATGAATCAACAGTCAACAACAACAACATCAAATCTGCCTGCCCAAAAGTGAGACCTCAAGGTCTATTTATGCATTTCCTCTAGAGGTCGGCCTCAACAAAAAATATTATTTTTTTTGACTTCTAGAAGATTCAAATATATTTTAATTATTTGCACTTTATAAAATATTAAAATATTATATTATTAATAAAGTGCATCTCAACATCAAATTATAAAATAAGGTTTCCATAAATAGAAATAATGATGAAATATGATGGAAAACCTTACTCCAATAAAAAACTGAGCTAAGTAATCACCAAATGACTGCCAGCTGACTCTCTCACCATGCCTCATTAACCTACGAGAGCCATTAATAGGCTAATCCTGCTGTTATGTCAATGTCAACTAGAAGGGGACATTACACGCATCTACCACCTTGGTGTTTTCATACTCAATGCTTTAGGCGTTTTCTCAAGCTCCCAAGTAGGGCGCATTCGAAGGGTCTTGCTTTCATTCTCTGCCTTAGAAAGTTTTTGTTGTCTCCCCACACTTTGGGCGCATTTAGAGGGGTTGTCTCATCGTCATTGCCTTAGAAACTTTTCATGTTAACCTATTCCACCGTGGGCGCATATTCAGAGGAGTGTTAGTTCATTTCCCATGCCTTAGATAATTTTCAGCCAACATATTCTTCCTTGGGCACATTTGGAGGGGTCTACTTCCATTTTCATGACTTAGAAAAATTTCTTGCCACCTACTCATCTTGGGTGCATTTACCACCTTGAGCTTTGAGTTTAATGCCTTAGAAACTTTTCAGATCTCCTCTTGTTGATTCTTGGGTGCATTTGAGTTGTCCTAGTTCCATTTTTGTGCCTTAGAATAAATTCTTCATCCAACTTGTCCATGATGGGCACCTTTACCCCTTGTTCTTCAAATTACCAGCCTTAGAAAATTCTCGTGCCTTCTTGTTTCTCCTAGGGCGCATATGAGGGGGTCTTCTTTCATTTCTTATGACTTAGAAAATTTTTCAAACCTTCTGCTCATGATGGGCGCATATGAGGGGTGGTCCTTCCATTTCTATTGCCTTAGAAAATTTTTCAAACCTCCTGTCTACCTTGGGCACATATGAAGGGATCCACTACCATTTTCTATGCCTATTTACTAGGTGGTACTTCCATTTTTGCCTTAGAAAATTTTCATTCATCCTTGCTTATGATGGGCGCAGTTAAGAGGGTCTCAGGCAACTTTTTAGCTTTTCCATGCCTTGGGCGCATTTTGATGGGGGTCAAGCACTTTTCCTTTCCTTAGAAAGTTTTTATGCCTCCTTCACAAGATGGGCGCATTTAGGGGGGTGTACTACCATTTTCAATGCCTTAGCAAAAAATTTCCAATCATCCTTACACCTTGGGCGCATATGAAGGGGTGTAAGGCAATTTTGTGCCTTAGGAAATTTCTCACCAACTTGCTTCTAACTTCGGCACATCTTGATGGGTCTCCTACCATTTTTTATGATTTAGACAATTTTTGTGCCTTTTTGCTTCTCACCTGGGCGTGTCTAAACACTTAGCCAATTTTTTGTTTAACCTGCTCGCCCTCGCTTTTTATTTTTAGTAAATCCTTGATTCTCAAACTTCTGCAACTCCTTTTGACTTGTTATTTGTTCCACGTGATCCTCATGACTTAATTGACCTGTTCACACTTTCCTATTGTGCTCACATGCTATTTTTAGCCCTATTCTGGGAGTGACTTACTATAAATAGTAAGTATGCATAATGCGCCCAAATTTTACTAGTAGACTCCTTGAAGGATGCTGATCACAGTGGGATACATCCGTTTTTCTTTTTTTGCCCCTCATTTTAGGCGCCAAAGTAGGAAACCCTAATTTCATTTGCATGTGCCTCTATTGACCTCCGTTCAAGTCCGTTTCTATTCTGAACTGCTTTGCTCTTGAAACTGAAGATTTGGGACTGCTGGAGTGAACCTGCTAAAAATAGTAAGTGCCTAAAAAAGTGATCAACTGATTGTCGGACATGGTTGCATGTTATATTGCCCAAGAGATCTCAAAAAACCCAGAAAAACCCAGAAAACTGGCTTGCATGCGGGGTACCTGCTAAAAATAGAAAGTCATCAATTTGATTTGCATGTTATATCATCGCGAAGCTCTCGAAAAACCCAAAAAGACTATCCTGACATGCATTGAAAAATCCTACATGCAAACCCTAAAAATTGCTCTCGAAGCCAGAACTGCTAAAAATAAAAAGTTGTCTGAATTCAACGGAATTTTAATGGGAGCCCTCCTAAAGCTTTTTGAATGCAGTGCCTAGCTCAGATTTCAATTTGCTCACTTAAATTAACCCCAAACTGAGCCTGAAGGGTAAACCCTAATTTGTCAAGATGCACTCTAGACTTAGCCAAAACCTCAAGTTAGGCCAAAAGATAGGTACATCCTCGGAAAGACAGAAGGAGCCGAGAGAGACAACCCCAATACTACCCAAAACCAAAGTCAAAAGACCTGAATGGAGCGAAAATTAGGGGGTCCCCATTTTGAATGGGGTGATGTGTGAAAAGGTCACAACACTGCTCTAGCTTGGGTTCTTGTGATAGGCCTTGGTTTGAGAGGGTTCAAATGATTGTGCTTTAGTCTTTGATTTGATGCAAATGGACAGTTCCTTAACGTATTGTCTAGGTTGAATTTTCTACTCAACCTCTTCATCTTGAGAGTATCTTTAGACTGACTTGGTTTATACATAGGCTGAGATCCATGGGTGGTTTTGTTTTGTCATGTAGTAGATATCCTCTTTTGCCACTATGTTCTTTGGAGGAGATTGCTTCTTTGGGCCCCCTTGGATGTTAATGTTAGTGGTACTTTGAGGTCCTTTTGCTCTTCTAGTCTATGAATTTTTCTTTGAATTAGCTTTCTCTCTTCAAGAACTCCATATGTGGTCCTTATTGCTTTCTTCTAGGGAAAAGGGTGTTCAATCAATTCATTAAAGAGGACATTGATTGTTGGTATATCTAGGTCACCTGGACTTCCCCTTTGAATCCTCTATATTCCAAACATAGCTTTCTATGTTTATGGGACCATTATTTGGTGATGAGACCATTGTGCGACCACCTATCTTCAACATCATTAGTCACATGGTTTGAGGATTCCCCTTGGCTAGTTATGGGTGTGCTCCCATTAGCATTGTTTTGAGATTGACCACCGTATTTTATAGAGTGAAAGAATTTGTCATCTTTGTTCTCCCTAGGATGTGGAGTCTTAAGGCCATTTTATTTTGTGATGTCCTCTTTACAATTAAATCTATGGGAGGTACTATTGTTTGACTTTATATATAGATTCTAGTGGTTCTTTATCCATTTTCTTCTGCTACCTTGATTAGAGATGTTCGACCTTTTTTCTTCATGAGGTCACCAAGTTCACGCATATATCTCTATGTGGTAGTCCCAAATCTACTAGATTGATTTCTTCCTTCTTTCAACCTATCACAATAGTTGGAAGCATTAAGCATCCTTTGGGTACCATTGATTCATGTATAGATAGGGATAGATCAGTGAGATATTGCTCATCCTTGTGGTTGACTATGACTAAAGCTCCTCGACACCCCAATTCTCATTGTAATGGTTGTGGTTTACCTCTTCTTGATGTTGGGGACCCTCTCAACCCCCTTTTCTATTGAATAGATCTTAGGAGAAACCTCACAATAATAGTTTTTTCCTTATTGACATCAATTGTTTGGCTTTGAATGTTGGATGAGGTTATATGTGAAATCTATTGCCTCCTATGATTGTCTAGCTCAACCCCCTTAACCTTGGATATTCCTTGAAAAGCATTCTTAGATTTTGGATTAGTACTCTTACAACTATCGATTATACCATTAACTCCTTTAACACATCCTAGAGTGACACCAAAGGATTTTGGTTCCTTATGTGAGTTGTCTTCATTTGTTTCCATAGCTTTGCGGGGTCTTCCTCTTGCACATCTATTTATATTTGTTCTAGTTTGAGGGTTACTCTTTTTAGGTTAACCCTCTTGTGTATATTTATTTGTTTTTGTCCTAGCCATTGTTGCCTTTTGAATATGCCTTAGGTCTAGAGCTCCTTCTGCACTAATTCTTTGTTATTGTACTTGTATGTTCTAATCCCTTTGATCTAGCCTTGGTCATTCATGGACATTAATATAGTTTCTTTCTTTCTTCTCAACAGTAGAAGAGCTACAAACTTGTTATAAGATTTTAAATGCCCAGTGTGCATATCAATGATGGAGGCCCATACAATTGCTGCCAACTCATTGGTTTCTTTTGTGTTAGTCTCCCTATCCATCTTTGCTGAACTCATGTAGCCCTTGAGTTTGGCCATGAGTTTGGCAAATCTGAATCACTTGTTTCCAATCAATGCTTCATTTGGTTGAGCATGCTATTAATGCACTCACATATCTCCTGAAGGATGAGAATGTCAAAGTCCCCATAGTTGATCATCTTGAAAACTGGGGATATGACAGAGGTTATGTATTTGACATTTGACCAAAAAGTATTGCTGTTTGCCAACTTCCTTCACTCTCAACACTTGCTCTGTTTTTGACTCAACTCACTGATTCCACTCTTAGTGTTAGGATCATTAGCTGCAAGGGCTCTTGCAACTTAAGCATCCTCTCCAATAAAATGTAATAGGATGTAAATTTAATGTTGATAAATTTGAGAATTCCTTATTTGAATAGGACTAAAATGAGGGCAGCAAGGTTTGGTGGCTGCATATGAACATCTACATCTCCTTGGATTTCGCCACCACCTCTATTACCTATTCAATTGTGGCCTTGAGTGTATTGTTCATTGTATATGCACAGCCTGTGGTTTAAAAGATGTGTTTATAAGCTAATTCACCGCATTCGGCGTATTTCAACCTTCAAATTCAAAATTCGTCGAATGTGATAAATTTGCATGGTATTCGATTAAATTCGTCCAGAATTCGTACGGAGAAAAAATAGCTTTCACTTCAGTTAAAATGCATTTTTTTTGGGTGAAATTTTAGGGTTCCTAGACGCTCTTTTAAATAGCAGAGCAAAGAGTGAAAGCTACATCTCGGGCAGTTGAAGGCGAAATTAATTGTTCGATTCTAAGCTACATCTCTGGGCAACGGAATTTGTGGCTCTTAGTTGAAGGCGAAAATAAGAGTTGAAGTCTGAAAGCGAAACTCCAGCGACGGTTTCTAGTGCTGCAATTAAAGTTGTTTGCAATTTGCGGCTTGGGAGGCGATGAAAATCTTCATGCCCTTTTCCTACACGAAATCTTCACGCCCTGCACAAAATCGTGACGCCCTGCACGGAATCCTCTCACGCCCTGCAAACCTTCACCGTGGGTGTCGCTAAACCTGCAAGGCCATCGTTTTTTTCATTTTTTGTTTCAATACATTTTTTATAAGGGTTAGATATATAATATTAGGTATGTTTTATTTAGATTTTATTTTATTATTTTATATATATTAAATTTAAAATCAAAGGTAATATTTAATATATTTGTATTATTATAAATTTATAATCTATAATACTATTAACCCCATATGTTTAGATTTTAGATTTTTTATTTTTATATAATTAAATTTATATTAAAAATTAATTTGTATAATGTATTAAAATATTAACTATTTACTATTATATTAAAACTCTATTCTATTTTATAATATATTTATTATTATATAATGTATAATGTATTACAATATATTTACTAATATATTTATGTATGGATATTTATTAACTATTTAGACAATTGTATGGATATATTACTTATATTTATTATAAAAATAATAATAATAATTGCATAAGGCAAATTTAATCCGAATTTTATACTTTTCAAATTTTTTCCTTGTCGAATTTCATTCGAATTTCAATGTTGCCGAATTCGAATTCGAATTTGAACCTGGTGACTTAGTTTATAAGTATCCTCAATTGATGTCCTTGCTGCCTAATCAATGATGCATTTGTAACCACCTTTACTACATTGGAAGGGTCAACCTCCTTAATAGTGTTTCTAAAACTTGAAATTGAAAATCAACATCTTTGTTTTTTAAAGCAATCAACAAACTTAAGGAAATAAGGGTCTTTTGTACATGACTAATATCATTAAGAAGCGCGTGGTGGCTAATGTCTGCCCAACCATTGATGACAATAGAGCACCCCCATAGTCTTCATCACCCCCAAAAAAATAATTTTTGAATAATTGTTTTCCAAATAGCATGTATTTCAATTTGGTTTTTCCAAGAGGTATATAAGGTGAACTTGTTTTGCGTGCCTTGGTGAATGGTTCCTTGTAACAAGGGAGATTGATCAACATTAAATGAAATACCATTGCAAAGAAGAATTTTCTATTGACATTTGTATGTTCTTGAGCTTCATGTTAAACATATTGGCAACCAGATTTGAAACTGAATGCATAGTCTTTCTTTTCCCCATAGGTTTCATTGCACTTGCCCAAAAGTTCTCAACCTATGGAGTTTTAGTACTAGAAACATGCCTAGAAGCTCTAGAGGAACGTGCATTGGTAGATGGGGTAGAAATGTCCCCATTAACAACCTGTCATTTCAATGCTTTCCCCAAGCATATGTTTAGTACAAAGAATCAAGATGAACCCTTTTACTAGGGATACTTGGAAGAGTACAATAACCTTAGTAGTTCGCCCCTTCTTTTCAATATTGCAAATATTACATTTCCAATGCTGACTACCTCAATAATTACTTGGATTGTTTGTGCCATGACTCCTTGCAAATTTCTGCAATGGTTTTTTTTTGTTTATCGATCACTTTACATATTGGGTGGTCCCCACGACAAGGCCTAGATATTGGCGTGGAGGACAACTCCATAGTCTGACTTTTAAATAATTTGGTTATATTAAAGATATGTAATAAAAAACTTTGTAGCAAATCTTTATACATTTGTCTAATGTTAGATGATGTGATAGTAGAGCAACAGTCTTGCAGTCATTGTGAATAAACAAATATTTTACATGTGTACAAGAGGGAACAAAAACCTTGAAGGCCAGGTTTTTGAAGGCCAAGAATGAAGATGAGCAAAGAACTAGGGTAAACATGTCTTAGCTGTGCTTGAACCATACAAAAGCCCTTGGTGCTACACATGACTTGGGATATACCAATTGAGCTAGGCGCAATAGAGGCATTGTTTGTGGTGGTGCAAAGTTGTTGAAACGATGGCTTTGAAGTGGAGCACCTTAGAATACAATGCAATGTCAAGAGGAGTAGCACTAGTGTAATTGTTTCTAGCACCATGTACTATGTTGTGAAGTTGCAATGTACTTGCTAGCACAACCAAGGTGATGGCATTACTGGCTTGGATTGGATCATTTTCTCTTGCTTTGAAAGTGTCATCAATTAGTGGAAGAAGTTCTATTGAAGTTGTTAAACATTGTACTACTTGCTTGATTAGTGTATTATCTTGCCTTGATCACTCTGAAGTTTAAACAATTGATATGTGCCATGTTTGGTGCATGCTGTAGTATTTATGAGATACAATTGATATGTGCCATGTTTGGTGCATGTTGTAGTATTTATGAGATCTTTGAGCGTTGTTTACAAATGGCAGTATTCAAGTCTAAATGATGTTGAGTTGTTGTTGGCTCAAGCAAAGGTGTAAAGTATGGTTTGAGGAATTTCACATTGAATAATGGATGAAGACCTTAGGTTGGCGCAAGATAAGGACAAAATTGTGGATCATAACATAGAGCCTTGATCTTTTGGTGTGAAATCTTGAAGCATTCCTTTTAATATTCTATTAAACTTGATCACCCACCTTGAATTCTTGAGGTGCGAAATGCGTGTTATTGTGTTCTTTGTAATTTTGTTTGTGGTACTAGATTATTTACTAAGCCTTCAAGTGAACTTGCTAATTGTGTTGTAGAAACTTTTGCCTTAATTCACTTTTTTTTCTTGATGGCACACAAAATGTCCAATGGCATGTGATAGGAAATGTCAAGGGGTACAGTAATAGGAACCCAAGATATGTTTGAAATGGATTATGCTTTATAGAACTTTGGAGAGCTTTGTTGTAGGCATGGTGTATACATGACAAGTTGTCTTCCCAGGTGTGTAGGTGTGTGTTGTTGTACATGCACAATAAATACACAAGTATGCAATTGACCACCTATGTTTGTCGGGTTTCCCATCTTGTTTTACACACACCGGAATACTGAGAGGAGGGCGGGGGGTGAATCAGTATTCTATCAAATCTCAAACACTCTGAAACAAATAGAAGCTTTAAACACTACCACATAAACATGAACATGAAAGATGAATGCAATGCACAACACTACACAACACTAGATGTACGTGGAAAACCCCACAAGGGAAAAACCACAGTGAGAAATGCTGCTAGGAGCTATTGTCCTAATCCAGCCTAACAAAAGAATAACAGTTACAACTTTGTTTTAGGGCTACAACCCAAGGAAGCTACAACTCTTTGATATGAGAACAAACTCAATAATGATTATAGAATCACAGTCCTTCCACTATCTGAAATTGATAATTAGGCTCAATCCTTTTGATGATTGCAATTTTGCTTTTTCCCTTCTCTTTTTGATGATTGCAATTCTGCTTTGACAACCTTTTTTGCAACTTCTTCATATGTCTTCTCTTCTGCTTACTGGCTTACTGCTTTCAACATTCAAGAAGTTTTTCCTTTGGCTCACTGCCTCCAACAAACAGTTAAGCCCCTTCTTCACTTCCCTTCTGTCACAAAAATATGTTCAGGATGAAACCGGACAGGATCAGCTACTACTGCTCTTTCTCTTTCAATCACTTATACAAATATCATCATTTCACACTCATACTTCCATCACCATCACCTAGATCAACTAGGTTTACCATTTATACATGATATTACATATGATTACATGACATATGTCGGCCTACAACAAAGAATATTACATTTGCAAGTCAACCAAAGATCAAACACACAATATGAAACGTGTAGGGGGCAAGACCCAAAAGACAACACACAACACCGGGAAGAAGAACACGCCTTGAAGATTCCAAAACATGCTTAACCTAGTCCTAAACAATCTTTACACCTTCAATCTTTAATAGAAATCAACTGCACACATCACAAATTCAAATTAGGTCGGCCCTAAATAGTAAAACATGAAACTTGTAGCATGTTGACCTTCACAACATTGGCAGTACACAAGAAAGATAAAACATTACTTGTGCTTCTCCTAGATGAGTCGGCATGACCCATACAACACCTTCAAACACTCCATATACTCCGCGCATCCTTGATCTTGTGGCGCACACCACCAACATACCCTAGTCGGCCAGGAAAAAGCATAACCCAACAACACATTCATTTTGGATCATTGCTTGTTCTGGAGAAGCCAAACATCTTGCGGAGCAACAAAAAACATCACATGATATTCAGGAACACTCACATTCATCCCTTTCACAACTTCATGTAGCAACAAGTTGGCGCAAGCCATCAGACAATGAAACCAGTCACCAGAAAACATAGTCTTGAACTTTTTCATCTTCAACTTTCTCTGTAGAAGGACTAGTAACATGAAACTTTGGATATAGCATCTACACACCTTACTGAACTTAACTTCAAATCTGAATAACCATACCTGCAACTGTGGAGAAATGCAGAGCCAACTATCACACCTCTGAGAACAACCTCATAGAAACATCAACAGTCTTCAAACTGTCACTTTGAAAAACACTTTTCCGGTAACCAAATGATTTGAAACTTGGATCACACATGCCTTGACACAACATAAAGATATCTTCCAAATTGCAGAGAAAAACATCATCAATGGGAGCATTTCTCAGAGATTGGCAACCAAACAGCCAGATTGCAACTCTCTTTTGACATCAATGACAACCAAAATACAACACATCTATCCAAGGATGGAATGATGTAGACCAATCTAGTTCAATATCTAGCATCTCCCTCAAGACATGCCAAAAATGACTAACAAACATTGTGTTGTGGTCACAATAGATGACAAAAGTTTGAAACGAACCCAAACATGATTGAAGAGAGAGTTGAGTCTAGCTCATTAATAATTCCTTGCATGCAATCATGTTCATCTTTGAAAACTTATCCACAATGGAAAACTTTGTTTTGGTGCTTTGCCATTTGTAATTGAGACAAGAAATCCGATGAAATTGATAATTGTCAATACAATCCAAGATTCTTGTTTGATGGCTTGGCAATGCAACATTGAATATGTGACTTGGTATAACATTCTATGTCATGCATTTAAGACAAAAAGAAATGCGACTATACTGAAAACAAGGTCTTGCTTACTCCAAAATGTTTTTTTGGTTTGGAATAGTGTGCCTTTGAGACAAGTCTTTGACAATGTATGCTTGTAGGACTGCAAAGATGATTGAGCTTGTAGAGAATCTGGTCAAACAAATAGTGATCAACAACCAGTTCAACTTTTGTGAGAGTGATATAGACAGTGGACAAGAATAGAGGGAAACCTAGTTTGAGAAGATGTAGACTCTTTTGTCAAGCATTGTGATTTAACAATTGTATAGGAGGGTCGCTACGGTTGTTTGCAAGCTTCTTGTGTTTGATGAGTAGATGGATGTACTTCTGAATTTTCCAACTTGCTTTGTGTATACTGAAACTAAATCAATTTATGATTGGAGGGAATGTTGGTCTCCTTCTATAGGATGTAGTGTGACCATTACTTGCAACTTGCATGATTGCGTACGACTCTTTCTCGTAGGTGGAGTAGTGCTGCACCATCTTACTACATGTCTTTGAGTAATATATGCTTGAATGCCCATGTTGGGTAGGTACTAGTTGAGTGCAGCATGGTTTGATGAATTAGTTTCAAGCTTGAAGGTTTGTGTAACACTTGGCATGGCCAAGACAAGTATGGCACTTGAGCTCCTCAAATTCATGTGCTTGGGTGGGACTCCTCTAGAAATCAATTGTTGTGCATGATCTAATTCAACAGCTGTGAAATGTGCATGAATGCGAGTGCAAACCTTTGGTAGAAATTTAGAAGTCCAAAAGTCCTTAGCTTTGTATAATTGCGTGGAGGAAACTGATTATTAATCACCTTTTATTTTCCTTTGTTCTACTAAGATGCCTAAACGGGCAACAATGTGGCTTGGGTATTAAATTTGTGGGGTGCCAAATATACACTTGCCTAATTTGGCTTGCAACTTGTGCTAGTGCATTGTATATAGGATGTGTACAACATGCTCACGATGCTTCTCCCAAGTCTTGTTGATGATGAGAATATCATCCAAGTAGATGATGGAGGAGTTGGTGAAATGCCTAAGTATGTCATCCAGTAGATTAATGAATGCTGTTGGTGCATTGATCAAAATTAAATGCATAGTCAACATGTACATCCTCTTTTGTCTTGAAAGTTGTCTTCTAAACATCTGCAAGAATGGAAAGAACTTGATTATGACATGACTTCAAATCATTTGGGTAAGTATTATGCACCTTGGAGTTGGTCAAGATTGTTGTCAAGGTGTGCCAGTGGATACTAATTCTTCATTGTGATTTTGTTTTGAGGCACAAGTACCATAAACCATCTCTCTTTGGTGCTAGACCATCAGGTTGCCCACAGGAGAATATAACGTGTGATCTTTCCTTGATCCATATACTCTTAGATCTAGTGCTGAATCTTTTCATTCGCCAAAGTGGATCTTTGATAAGGTATGCTGTTTGGAAGTGCAGATCTTAGAACCAAATTTGTTTGATGCTTTATTGTACAGTATGTTGGGACACCTTAGTTTCATCAAATAAATCTCTATCCTATTGCAGTAGATGGTGGAGCTATGCTGCTGCAGTTTGGCACTTGACACTTGTGCTACCAATGTATGCTTGCTCTAGTCCTCAAGAGAGTTTGGGTGGATCATGAGGAACACAAACTCATGTGCATGGGGCACAAGCTTGTAGAATTGTTTGGTTGATGCCAAAGTGAAATTGTAATTGGAAGTGATTGTGGGATGTTTTGACTCTCCAGATATCTGGCTTAGCTTTGTAAATACCATTGTGTGCCATAGACATGTGGCTTGCTGAGAAAATACCTGAAACTTCCAATGCTGCTACATCACAATTGACTATATTGCATGCATAGGTTTGATTCTGTACTTGAAGATGTATTAGCACCTAACTTGAATGTCCTTACCCTACTACAACCAATCGAGAGAGTAAGCACTAAATTGTATCACTTAACAACTAAGCAATGATGTTTTTCTCATTTCCTTTGTCAACGATGACATGAAGAGGTCCAACCTTTGATTCAACAATTGGTTTGGAAGAGGCGCTCTCATTCCTTTGGAAGAGGCTAGCATGCTTAGACAAGTAGCATTTGGATCAATGCCTTCTATTGGCATAGTACTCAATGTAGAATGCACGATCAAGAAATTTTGTGCATGATATTTAAAATTGTTGTTGGTGATAACACCATTTATACCCCTGCTTTCTCTTTCCTTTATTTGGTGCTAACACGCTAGAGCCTTTGCTAATTTTTCTTTGGCCGTTCTCCTTGGTGGAATGCCTTTTGCTTTGGCATTTGAGAGTTTGGTTTATTAATGGCAAGCTCACTCTTGCCTATTGTGCCAACTGAAGAAGAGGTAAACTTTGCTTCATCTTCGCTTTTGCTTTGGAGGTGTGTTAGTATGTTTTCCTAAATGTTTCAATAGTAGGAAATTCTCACTTGGTGCTGATATAAGGGTAAAGACCATAATTTATTCCAGAACCTTACTTTCCTCTTTTTCCTCGGTGCGTAGAACTTGGTATTGTTGTGACCTTTTCACACATCGCCCCATTCAAGATGGGGACCTCTTATTTTTTTGCTCCATTCTGGTCTTTTGGCTTTGGTTTTCTCTCTCTCTCTCTCTCTCTCTCTCTCTCTCTCTCTCTCTCTCTCTTGCTGTTTCTTTCTGCTGTCTGCCTTTCCGGGGATGTGTCCGTCATCAAGCTTAAACGTAAAATTTTGGCCAAGTCTGAAATTAGGGTTTGTACTTTCCTGGTCAATCTAGGCTCAAACGAGGTGAATAAATTGAGATCTGAGACAAACATTGTTGTCAGTATGCTTCCAGCAGGTTTCCATTGAAATTTCATCAGATTCTGGCAACTTACTATTTTTAGTAAGTGTGTAATTCAGGGCGTTCTTTCAACATTCTTGAAGTTTTAACAGTCACACTGCATTCAGAACATGTCAAGCTGCTCACGGGCAAAATTTGAGCTGAAACAGACAACTTACTATTTTTAGCAGTTCAGTTTCCAGAGCAGATTTCAGGGGTTATATGCGGAGTTTTCTAATGCATGTCTGGGGATTCCTTCTGGGTTTTCTGAGACCTTCGCGATGATATAACATGCAAAGTGAGATAATAACTTTTAGAGTTCAGCCTTTGAGGCTATTTTTAGGGTTTGCATGTCAGGGTTTCCTTTGCATGTCTGATGATTCCTTGTGGGTTTTTCGAGAGCTTCGCGATGATGTGACATGCAAAACAGGATAATCACTCTTTCAACAACTTACTATTTTTAGCAGATGCATTCCGGCAGCCACTTCCCAGCACATCAGAACCACGAATAGGATAAAATGCAACAAAAACGAGGTCAATCGAAGGTCATTTGATATGCATGCAGATCAAATTAGGGTTTCCAGCTTCGGGACCCAAAAAGAAGGGCAAAAGGTCAGAATTTTTGAAAACCGGTGTATCCCACTGCGATCAACATCTTTCAAGCTATCCACCGGTAAAATTTGAAGACAAACAGAGCACTTACTATTTATAGTAAGGCATTCCGGAAGTAGGCTAAAAATAGAAAGTCAGCAGCAGGCGCTAGTGTCAACAGGCAAGTCGTCCGATGAGGATCACACCATTCGAATTTCAAGTCAAACGGAGTTATGGAGGTCTCAGAAACAAGCAATTACTATAAATAGTAAATCACCTTCAGAAACTTACTATTTTTAGCAGGTCAGCTCAGGATAATAGTGTGAATGGGCTGACAGAGTCATGAAGGTCCTGTGCTTAAAATTCTAAATTAATCTGAGCTTCAAAAGTGTAGAAATCAGAGGACTTACTATAAATAGCAGGACGTTGTGAAGCTGGCTGGAAGTCATGAAAAATATCCTAAGTGTTCATCCACCTCCAGGGGTAGAATGCGCCTCACATGCAAGATGGTTGAAGAAATTTCTAAGGCATTGAGGTTTCGTCCTGCTCATGCGTCCAAATGCGCCCTCAAGAAGAATGAAGATGTTTGAAAATTCTAAGTATCAAGTTTCATCCTTCTCACCCATCAGAATGCGCCCACCTAAAGTCAAACATGAAAAGTTTCTAAGTAAAAGTCCTATCCCTCACCACCTCCCATATGCGCCCATCTTCTAGTATGAATGAAATACGCCCATCTTAGGAAGTTCAACAAGGAAGTTGAATAGTCAAAGTGTCTATCCTCCTCCTATGGCAATATACGCCCATGCAAGGACAAGGAAGAAGACAAAATTTTAAAATCCACCTCACCATAGCAAATGCGCCCATGTCACTCCAAGCTAGAGAAAGTCAAAGAGTCAACATGTTTATCCTTCACCATAGGCAAAATGCGCTCAAGTTAAAAGGAAGTCAATGGTCAAAGCCAAAAACGTTAGAAACTTCATCCTCCTCCACCTAGAATATGCGCCCATCCTCTTGCCTTTGTGAATGCGCCCAAGGTGAAGTAAGTGAAAGGTGAATAAAGAGTGTTGGGTGAAACGTGGAAAACAAGGTAAAGGTGATGAAATAAAGTTACCTAGGCATGGGAATAATATCCTATTCAAGTGTGAAATGCGCTCAAGGGGAGATGAATATTGCTAGGTGTTGGAGGCTTATCCTTTATACTATGCAAATTGCGCCCAAAGTTCATAATGTGAGGTAAAATGTGCTAGGCGTTGGAACTTAAAAGTATATTCCTCATGAAAGGTAAAATGCGCTCAAGGCATTTAACAGAAAAATCTTCTGAGTTGATAAAAATTTCCTCACCACAGACAAGATGATTTGAAGATGAATTTAAAATTTTCTAAGGCAAAAAAATTCAAAATGCTAAGTGATTTAAATTTTTCTAAGGCACAAAATTTTTCTTCCTTAGGAAAAACGCCTAAGTTTGGTGAAGTGATGAAATTTCCTAAGACGTGAGCAAAATTGCCGGAGATGAAGTCAAATGATATCAGCTCCACATGATTGATAGAAATTTTCAAGTCAGAGCAACAAAATACTCACAGGAATGAAGAACTAGAATAAATTTCATAAAAAAATTATTTTTCTAAGGTTCAAAATTCAAGAAAAATTAAATGAACCCATTCGTTGTATACCCATGAATTCGACAAGTTCTGAAAGAAATTTTCTTCTGGGTATTGAAGATTGTCGACAAGGAGTTGATTTCAAAGTCCTCTGCACTTCGCCAAGGCCTTTGGGATGAAGAAGTTAATTGGTACTCGAATTATGAATTTTCCTAAGGGAAAATTTAAAAATTTTCTAAGGCAAATTGAATAAAATGTGTTTTTAAGATAAAACTTTCCAGACGATAAATTTGAGGTTGTTTGCCTAGGTGATTTTGATTGAGTTCTTCACAGGATGAATTTTCCAGAGTCAGAGGTGAATGAAATTAAAAGTTGAGTGACAGAGCTCTGGCTGGTTAGTAAAATCTGTTAAAAGGTGAATTTAAAGTAAATATTTTCGAAAGTGAATTAAAATACGCCGGTCAAATTTGAAGTTCTAGAAGGCCAAGATTCCAGGCGTCGGGTGACAAGTGTTGAAATTGGCAAGAGAGGGAAATTCAAATTCTTGAAAAGAAGTAGTGGAGATTTAATGTACTGGCTAAAATTGGCCTCCTTCTAGAATTCAAATTGCCTATATGAGTTGAGTGTCTATTCATTTCTCTTCACCAGTTGAGGAAATTCGAATTTGCTCTGAGTTTAATGTTGCAGTGAGTTGCTGAGGCTGAAGGTATTGAAGAAATTCGACTTGGTATTGAAGGAAATTGCTGAAGTTTGAAGTTGCAGTGCAAGTGAGAAATTCGATTTGAGAAGAAGAAGATTGCTGAAGCTGAAGGTTGAAATCTGAGTTTGTTGTTGTAGCTGAGTTCGACTTGATGCTCTGCAGTTGATACTACAATGCGAGGTAGTGACTGAGTTGAATGTTATTGAGGAAGTACGACTTGGAGTGAGGAGGTTGTGAAGTGCGAACTTGCTAAGTCACTTGAAGTTGCTGAAGTGTGAAGTTTGAAGTCTGGAATTGCTAAAGTAAAATTGGACGATTTTCTATAAAGTGAAGTTGCTGAAGCTTGCTTAGAAATTTTCTAAGTATTTACAGTTTGAAATTTGTTGAAAGAGAAGATGAGGTTTGTAGATGAATATGGTGTTGCAACTTCTCAGAGTTTTTAAAGTCTACTGGCAGCCCTGCATGTTATTTTTTTATATTTTCTAAGTTAATTTGCTAATGGCTGTTTATTGTTTTGTAGGATGGCTGAAGCAAGAACAACTGGCAAGGACAACAATGGTGCATCCAGGTAGGCTGTTATCAAGAAGCTGAGCAAGCCTTTCATGCCAGAGTCAAAGTTTACTTCGAAGTTGGGCAAGTTGGCTGATACCAATTTGGGTTCTTTCAACTTGGAGACTTTCAAAAATTGGATTATGGGAGTTGGTAGTCACCGTCCTTCAATGACTTCGCACAACATCGTTCGAAGTGGGCTATATGCAGCTGTTGGTTTCCCACCGGCTATTCAGTGCTTGGAGCTGATGATGGAATGTGCAAATTACTATGAGGCTAATCACAAGTCAATTGTCTCACCGGATGGTCAAGTGCTCGCCAACCTCACTCCTGCAGCTATCGGCGAGGCTCTTGGAATCCCAACACACGAGAAGATGATTTACAAGTCGAGAGAGCATGCTGAACGAATGTATGCTTCTACATTCGAGAGATGTACAAAAGTGATTAATACACGCTTGATGAACAAGCCCAAGCCCTCTCGTACAAAGTTGCCAAGACAGATTATATCAGATGATTTGAAACAGGAGTATTGTGACCTGATCATGATGCTGAGTAGAGTTGGAGGCTGCCCTCAAGCATTTATTTTCGAGCCTTGGATGTTTTATTACATCAACCTCGTGCTGGAAGGAAAGGAGCACATTAATTGGGCTGTGATGTTTAGTGATAACTTACATGAGCAGCTCCTGAGTTTGAGAAGAACAAAGACTTTTTACATGGGCTCCTACATTATTTACATGCTGGCTCGTATGACGAAGTATAGAGGGATTTCTTACAAGGAGCCTGTTGGTTGTGGCTCTCATCAATTCAAAATCCATGAGGCGTGTCCGCAGCTGCACTTGACAAATACCACTCATTACAAGCACGTCAATGATGCCTTTACCATGCATATCATGAGATCACTTCAGGAGCGGATTCATCACAGGATCTCGAGGGAAGCCCAAGAATTGATTGAAAGGTATGGGTGCTGGTTTATACAATTTCCGAAGTTTTCTTACATCAGGCTGCAAGGTTTTTCTGTTGGATCTCAGTTGTGATCATATGGTTTGTCCTTGATGTCAAAATCCCTTTTAGTTGATTCTACTTGTTGACTGTTTCAGATTGGTTTCTTATGCTTTATCTTGGTACAGTTTTGTCTATATGGCTTACTTGTCTTGGCATTCAGTGAACAACTTACATTCAAAATTTTAATATCTTTTGGTACTGATCAGTTTGAGCTTCGTGCAGTCACAGGTTATCTTTTGTACATTGTTTCGGTGACAGAAAAAGAACATATCGGCGTGAGAATGCTTGGGTCTCCCCGATCCATTTCTCTAATAAACGTCTGTGTTGCCTATTGGCAAGACGTTTCTAATGTCATAATGATTTGATTTTACATACAGGAAGCTTTCGGCGTGACATTGATCGTGGTCTTGGCGACAGAAGAAAAGTCTATCGGCATGTTGTTTCATCGAGCGCTTTGTGTCTTGGCGACCAACACAAGAAAGAACATTTCGGCAAGTGTTACACCGTCGATATGTGGTCACAGCGAAATTGTTATGTCACACCGACCGCCGTTGAAAAATTGTATATCAGCATGAGTTTAAGGCTTCGGTGAAGGGTCATAGCGAAATTGTTGTCTCTCACCGACCATATGCATGTGGACGTCTATCGGCGAGACATTCACATGGTTTCGGCGACTGAGGATGAACTTATCGGCAAGAGTTGCGGCATCGATATAACGTCTTAGCGAACTCGCACTGTCTCACCGACCGAAGGAAAAGGAACATATTGGCAAGAGTGTTGTATTCAGTATGTGGTCTCATCGAAGACATATTGTCTCACCGACCGTGCACCGAAAGGTCTTATCGGCAAAGGTTTTGCTTTGGTGTAATGTCATAGCGAACCCGTCAAGTCTTGGCGACTAAGTCTATGAAGTGCTTTCGGCGAGAGATTGGTATTGTCTCAGCAACTGAAAGTGGATAAAGTTTTTCGGTATGACATAGTGTGCTCTTCGAGAGGTCTCCCCGACATTGATATGTCTTGGCAATACATAAAACAAACGAAACATTTTGGTATGACTCGTGCTCGAAGAAAGGTCTTGGCGAGTTTGAATTCTTATACCGACCGACAACATAAAGGCATACATCTCGGTAAGAGCTAGGGTTTTCAGCGTGAGGTCTCGGCGAGTGACCTCCGATCTCGCCGATGGAACACAAAAGGTCTTTGTCGGCATAGGATCTGACTTGTCTCAGCGACATAGAAGATGGTTGGTGACTTTCGGTATGACTCAAGCATTCTACGAGAGGTCTCCCCGATGACGGTATTGTTGTGACCTTTTCACACATCGCCCCATCGCTGATGGGGACCCCCAGCTACCTGTTAGTTTTTAGGGTTTTGTCTCCTTGCATCGGTTACGTGAGATCACTTTGCTAAGAGTTTCAGGTCAGTTTGCCGAGAGTCACCCAAGCCAAGTCAGTAATTCATGCTTGAATCAGTGCGTAGACGTCATGGAAGCACTCAGAAGGCCCAGGAAACAAAGATCACCTGTGAATTCGGCCAATTCTGACACTTCCTACTTTTTAGGAAATTTTGTTTTTTCGATTTTTCATTTTTGGCATTTTTGGACCAAACAGGGTTCTATTTTTTAGGGTTTTTCTTTTTCTATTTTTAGAAAGTTTCTATTTTTGGAAAGTTTCTATTTTTAGAAAGTTTCTATTTTCGGAAAGTTTCTATATTTAGAAGGGTCCCGAATTCCAAAAACACACTAAGAAGTCCAAAAAACTTGATAGAACTCTCAGAAAATCAAAGAGAAAATTTGAAAAATTATTGAAAAATCTGGAAAAAAAGGTCAAAATCATGGAAAATCAGATCAAAAGGGATGAAATTCATGAAATAAATGGCTAAGTTTGGTATTCGCCATGAAGAAGGTCCTTGAAAAGTGGGAAGGAAGGATGAAGGAAAATGTCTAGAAGCTGGTGAAGTCCGCCCAGCACTAAGGAAAAATGGCAAAAGACATTGAAAGTCCGCCATGTTCAAGGGAGCATATCCTAAGATCATCCAAAGTCCGCCCAGCAGCAAAGGTGCTCATCCTAAGATCATCCAAAGTCCGCCCAGCAGCAAAGGTGCTCATCCTAAGATCATCCAAAGTCCGCCCATCAGCAAAGGTGCTCATCCTAAGATCCTCCAAAGTCCGCCATGCATCTAAGGAAGAGGTGCCAAGAGGTTTCAAAGTCCGCCCAAGCTCATCCTAGCCACTTCCAAAGTCCGCCTTGCATATCCTTGACCCATCTAAAGTCCGCCATGTGCAAGAAAGGAAGTGCCAAAAGGTCTTGAAGTCCGCCCTCAACATCCTAACCCCCTCTAAAGTCCGCCATCCACTCAAGAGGCATGTCCAAAAGGTTTGGAAAGTCCGCCTAGGCATGTAGAAGAGGAAAAATCAAAATTTTTACTAAGTGTTAATGCCCAGCAAAGAGAATTTCGAAAATATGCTAAGTGTGAGGGCCTAAAAGGGTGGAAAATTGATCTTTGGCTAAACATTATGACATTTCCAAAGGATAAAATGTTGGGACAAGTGCCAAGAAGTCTTGAAGTCCGCCCTAGAAAAGTGGGACATCCATGATGCTTGTCCAAAATGATTATGAAGTCCGCTATACTTGTCCAAGGTGCTAAAGGGGTCCGCCTAGGCACATGAAGAGAAAAATAATGATTTTTGCTAAGTGTTAGTGCCTAGTCCAAGGAAAAATTCGAATATTTGCCTAAGTATAGAGGCTAAAGGGTGAAAAATGAAGGTATTGGCTAGGAATAACAACGTTTTCAAGAAGTTAAGTGCCAAGTTTGGAAAGACAAGTGCTAAAGAAATTAGGCTATGGCAAAGAATAAAATGAAGTGTGCCTAGCACAAAAGAGAAGAGAAATTTGAATTTTGCCTAAAGTCTTGAATGTCTAGAAGAAAAGTTGGCCGAGTATACAGAGAAAGATGCGCAAATCAAAGAAAGGAAGGATCGTCCTTGGCCAGAAGGAATAAGAATTTGTCGAGCGTCAAGGAAATTCGCCTGATGAAGACATCCAGACAAGGATTTTGCCTAGAAAAAATTGACTGACTTTGGTAGAAGAAAATAGGGATCTGGCATAACATTTATCGACGAAATGGCTAAAATTTTGGCTTGGCTAGACGAAATTGGGAATAAAATTGGCCAAAGAAAATGAAGAGGAGATTGGATAAAAAATAAATGACAAGAGTCTTGAAAGTTTGCAAGTCTCAAAAGGTTCGACTTCTAGAGAGAGAGTATGGCAAATCAGTGAGAATTCCGACTTCGGGAGATTAAAATGGAGAATTAAATATGAAATATGCCCGTGCCAAGATGAAAATTGCAAAGAGAGTATGGAATTCGCTTTGAAATGATAAATTCGACACAAAATTCACTGTGACTTCAGGAGAGAGAATGATAAATTTAACTTTGGAGCTAGAATTCAGGAGAGAGAAAATTTGAATTTGTTTATTTTATTTCTTGCAGGTGGATGACGACACGAGGCGAATCTTCAAAGAAGAAGCAATGGCGTGGAATGGTGGCAAGTCTGCTTCAAGCCAAATGAAGTGAGGGAAAAAGGATGGGACAAGCACAAGAAAGTTTGACTTTGCCCAAGCATAGCATGTCCAAACCTTTGTAAGGCATGTTCAAGGCAAAATAAAGTCTGACCTGGATAAGAAAATGTCTTGAGCATCATGAAGTCCGACTTTGATTGAAGAAAAAGGTCCAAGCTCATGTGAAGTCCGCCCAAGGAGAGGATGAGAAAATTAGCTAAAACTCAAAAATTTGGCTAAGTGTTGATACCTTGGGGAGAAGAATTCACTAAGTGTTGGACGGAAAACAGGAAGGATGGAGAGGAGTAAAAAAAGGAAATGAATAAAATCCTTGTCCAGAGATGGAATTTGTCCTGCATAGCACAAGCCAAATTCAGAATTGAAGGCAAATCCACAGGCAAAGTTCGTTCGAGCATGGAGGTGGCCAAAATCTTGGCTAAGTGTTGAGTGGTCCAAATGAAGATGTTACAAAATGAACCTGAATAGCCAAAATTTGGCTAAGTCTGGGAAATACTTCACAGAGGATATTCCAATTTCCTCCATTGTGGCGAAACCACAGGGGCATTCTTCTCCAAATTCAAGACACTTGAACGGAAATCCAGACATCTTGGAAGGATTTCATCTACAATCCCAGACTTGTTGAAGCAATCAGGGCAACTTCTTGAAGGATTTCATCTCCTGAAGAATTAAAAACAAACTTCCAATCAGAATCAGATGGTGACAAGAAGAGTGTTCCAAACATATCTCCATACTTAGACAATTTCTCGACACAAATTGGAGGATTCAAAGAGGAAATCCAAAGGAATAACATCAACCCAGTTCAAGCAGGAGGAAGTTCAAAGCAACCAACTTCAAGTCCAGACACCTGCTCTAAGGGGAGACTTCCAGACCTCAAAGATTCCAGTACAGGTAAGAAGAAGAAATCAAAGTCTCAAAAGGAATCCAGGATCACAGTTAGGAAGGAACAAGCACAACGGACAGAGTCATCGGCAGGGAAAATATTCTAAGGCAAGCACGTGGAAGAAAAACGAAGCAACCAAGGAAGGCATCCAGCACGCTGAGGTGGCGCCTCGTCATCTTCCAACCAATCAAATTGTTCCAAATCAACATGCAACAACTTTCTATTTTATTGTTGGTTTATATTTAGCAAAAAGGACAAGTGTCCTCAAATGAAATTTTCTCATTGGTCGAAAGTGACAAATCCTAATTAGGGTTTTATTTTGTAATCTCGGCCGTTGATTTGAAATCAATCTTGGCCATTGAATTGTAATTGGGGAGCCTATAAATTGTGCTCGCCCCCTCATTTGTAATGTGTGGAGACAGAATATGAGATTGTTGCATTGAGACTATTTTGAATAATAAAAGCTCTTGAGCATGATTTGCCTTGAATAACTTCTTATTATCAAATAGTAAGCGAGGTTGCATATCATCTTCCGCCATAGATTAAAGTTAGCATTAGATTAAGTAGAATTTGCTTCGAAAGTTGGTTAATTGAATGAAAGATTGATCGTATTGATTCAATGGTGAAGTGTAGCTCATACTTTCTTCGAATGGATGATTTGCATTCGATGCGTAAAGTTAGCCTGAGCTCTTAATGGTGGAAACTTAACTTCAGCCTCATTCGAGGTTTGAAAATTATTCTCACAACCCTTGAAGATTGCACCCATTTTGCGTATGTTGTCCTGCAGGAGGCGAAACAAAGTGTGGTTTATTCCCTTCACCGAATCCTTATTGTCTCTTGAGTTCTTAGACATAGACTAGATTCTCCTAAACCCTATCCTTTTGCCATTTTTTTGAGATCCATTGAAAGTCCTAATTGAGAGCCTTTAATGATAAATTCCCTAAGTCCTGAACTTGTGAAGTTTTTCTTACGTAAGTCCCCTTGTTTATTACCAGCATATCACAACGGCCATTGAGCTTATCCACACGTCGAGACCCAACAAAAGAAACCTTGGAATCGCCATATGATCTTCTCGCAATCTTAGCATACGCGGTGGTTTTTCAAGAGAGGATAGAGTGTCTTTGGACATTTTATTCTGTGTGTTCGGTGGATGATAAAACGTACACCAACAGGTATGCTATAGTGACACTCATAAGATAGAAGGCTCGTCGGCAAGAAAAACCATGTGTCACGGCAACCAATGTGTATCATGTGGACTTTCGGTGAAACGTGGGGCAATCTACATAACGTCTCCCTGACAGCAGAATGTCATAGCGACAAACAGAGGGATGACTGACAGTGATAAAGTTGCTTTCGGCATAGGTATTGAATTGTTACAGCGACATGTTGATCACGAGGGCTCTAGGCAAAACAAAGATTTGTCTACAAGATATCTCTCCGATATCAAAAGGCTATAGCGATAGTGAATGAAACAAAAGGGCACGTCTTGGTGAGAAAGACTCTTGTGTCTCAGCGACTGAAACAAATTTAACAGAAATGTGATCTCGGGGAAACATAAAGATCTTTGATATGGTTTCTCCCCGACGGCAGGTCATGGCAACGCACAGGGACCAAAGGAACGATCAACGTTATAATTGCCTTCGGCATACTTGTCTGGATGTCTCAGCGAATGGTTAACGAAGACTCAAAACACTGTGGTTGACATCATGGATTGGCATCGAATCTCAGAACCGTTACATGGCAGAATATTCATTGAGTTTCCTTTTTGACCAGTTACGTTTTTGAAATAATGGATGATTTGCAGTTCTCTAGATAAGCGTTACTATTGATTTTTACCATCATCTACAGTCTGTCATTATTTAGCTTCACATTAAAAAGTCAGCAAGAGAATTTCAGAATCTGGTGAAAAACGCTTTTTGAAGATTTCTTCGTAACTGACATACTTGAAGTATATATATATAAACCAGTGTTGAAAACAGTAAAGGGTTGCTGGCCAGTAATTCTGAGAGATAGTTATTTTGGCCGTATCAAGAGATGTATTGAAATACTCTGTATTAAAATCTGAAAAACAGAGAGTTATGAGCTTACTAGAAAGCAAAGAAATCCTCTGATATTATTATTGTAATTCTGAAATCTGAGTAAGGGGTTGGTGCTCCTTGAGTTGGTGCTCAGAAATTAGCCTATAAGGCATTGTTAACAGTGGTTTTAAAGATTAAGCCAGTAAGGCAGTTTAGGAGTGGTTTTTATACCCCAGGAGGGTTTTCCACTCGGCAAAAGTTGTTGTCTCTTTGTTCATCTGTATGCTCTCTGCTTTTCTGTGTTGTTGTTTCAGTTCACTGTTGGGATTATTACTGTTCTCAATTTTGTTTATGAATGATTACATTCAACTCATGGATGCATTAATCAGAGAAATATTGAGATCAAATCTGAGCCATGTTTTGGCAAATGCAAGATATCTCACTCAAATCATATTTTCATAAGTTGTCTAATAGACTAAGTTAATGTTGTCATATCTTTGTGCTTTCAAAAGTGATTACTCTACTCTATTGTTGAAAGAAAAGGAAATCAGAATGAAAAATCTTGGTCGAAGTTGAAAAAGTGTTGACACTGATTCAACCCCCCTCCCCCCCTCCCAGTGTCTTTCCATAACTCCAACATTTTCTTCATATCCATATAGGCTGCCTAAGTACCCAACCAATAGGATTTTAATGTTAGAGATATCTAGGCAACTGGTTGCCTACGATAAGATTCAGAAGAGAAAGAAGAAGGGTGGAGTTGAGTTCCCGATTGTCATGGGTAATTCAGATGAAGTGTGTCCTTCATTATAGGCAGCTAGAGAGGCTGAAAGTGAGCTTCAATTCTTTCACTTTTCCTATCACACTAGCAGACAACACTACGATCCACATAGCAATATTAGGTGGATACTGTCAGAAGAGTTTAAGCATAAGGCAAATATTGAGGATTATTGGGCTGGTGCATCAGACGAGGCCAAAGTCAGGAAGAGGATGTTCTCTAGGTTGCCATTAAGTATGATCAGGGAGTGTGAAGTCATTCCGGTACCAGACCAGGTGAGCGAGGACATAAGTGTTCTCCATCCAGATTATGAGGCAGTGAGAGACACTCCGCTTCCACTTCCAGATTGGTCAGAACCAGAGATAGCTGATTTGGACACACTTTGCATTCCGGTCTTGACATTCACCAAAGCATGGGTTGACAGGCATGTGAGCAGACTAAAGGGTAGGTCAGTTTCGTTGACTTACAGTTTGATGGGAGATCACAGGACACCCACTACCAGTAGGAAGAAACAAATTACTCGAGGTCTAGAATCTCGAAGGAAGGAGCCAGTTCGACAGGAGCCTGTTCAGCCAGAACCTCCGAGAGTTGTAGTAGAATCACCCACGCCATTGGAGACACGTTCTCCAAGCATACAGGAGGTTTCTCTTTTCGCTGATCAAAGGAATGCATTGAATCAGGTGCAGGAGATACATGAAGAAAATCAGCCACCACGGAGAAAGTCAGTTGGCCAGAGTGTCAACGCACCTACTAGGGATGATCAGCAGGATGATGAGGAGACTGCTACTGACACTCAATTTCAGCGTGAGTTGGAGACGGCTTTGGATGATGATATAGTTTCAGGAGACACTCAACCACTAGAGGCTGATGAGCCTCGCCAGAACGATATTGAAGTTGAACAAGTCCGTGAAGTAGAAGCACAAGAACAACAACCATTTGTTATTCAGCATGTTGTACCTGATTGGCTTAGAGATAGGATGAGAAGGGGCCCCAGTGAAGAGATTGATCCAGCAGTAGAGATGGAAGAGTTTTTGAACAAGATCAGCGCGCCTCCACAAAAGAAGAAAGCACGAAAATTTTCAAAGATATCAACTGATGAGGATGGCTCTCGCACCCTTCATGTAGTGGTGCCACAAGTTGATTGTGATCGGGACGAAGCAGTGCTGCCAGAGAACTATGTGATCACAACTATGGAGTTAGGATGTCCCACAGGTGCACAGATTGTTGAAGAATGTGATAACTCCTATCACGCACTCAAAGACAGACTGCTCAGGAAGGAAGGAAAATATAAGAAATTGAAGAAGGAGCATAAGACGTTGATAGGGTATATGTAGCAGTTGTCTCGTCGTTGTGGGCAGGAGATTCCAGCAATAGAGCTTCCAGCTGAATTATCTAGAGAGTCAGTCAGTGGCTTGTTGGAGTTGAGGAGGATGGCACAAGAGGCAGATAAATGGGTTATAGGAGTTTGTGCCGAGACAGAAAAGTTCATGGAAGACCTTGCTCATGCTTACCAGCAAGCTTCCAGCATCATGGCACGTATGGAGGCAGTTGATCAGGCTTGGGGTGATGCTTTTGTTTATCAGAGCAAAGTTATCCAGCGTTTGGAGGCATTGAGGCATGCTCCTTTGCAGATGCTGATTGATGGAGGGGTCATTCAGGAGAATGATAGGTATGACTTTTCTAGATGGTACTCTTCAGTAATCATAGGGCGTGGTTTCTTTGACGCAGCACAAGCGGATTCAGCTAGAGTCAGGAAGGCTATGATGAATATTGTTGACGGAATCCTGAATACTTTGGAGGCAATCTTTGCTAGACGGCTGAATCCCGATGAGGTGACTACTGATAATTTGAGGAGTAGGCTGGCACCTTTCTTCTCGGAGGTGAAGACCTTTGTGCAGGACGACTTTGAAAACACTTCTACTTTCTCCAGCTTGATTCAGAGTACGCACGATGCCTTAGTTTCTTGGAGAAAATCTTGCACACGACATGAGCAGTTGGTCACAGTGTTAGAGTTTCAGGTTGATTGCATCACACCAATTTCAGTTCAGGAGGTTCAGGCCGTGCTTACTAGATTCATTGAGTTTGCAGCCAGAGAGAAGGAGAACGAGAATGCACTTCTGGATGATGACCTTCTAGAAGACTGATTGTGGGCATTAATTGCCTTTACTATTTTGGGAGTGAGTGGGAATCTTTGATTCATTTGATGTACCACTCCCTATTCTGGCAGTTTTTAGGGTTAGGGCTGAGGTGGCTCAATCTGAGCCTTTGATTTGATTGTTATCCGAGCCGTCCATTGGACTTGGCTATTTATAAAAGGGGGAGTCCCCCTCATTTGTATCTCATTAGAATTAGACAGTAGAGTTGGAGATTAGATATCAGACTAGAGAGTAAGAGAGATAGCTTGATAGTTTAGCGTAGTTCAGAGGAGAAGGAAAGTTTTCCTTTGAAAACTTTTGCAAGAAATTGTTGTGTAACACTTTCATAATAGAAGATCTTTTCATTGATGGTGAAATTCGTCTTTGTTATGAATAGCTAGCAAGGTTTCTTCATCCCTTCCACTCCAAGTAGCGTAAAGTAGCATAAAGTAGTGCAGTTTTCATTTCATGCAAGTAGTTTACTGTGGATTTGTGGTGTTTGATTGAAGTAGCTTCTATTTATCCATACCACTAGCAACTTGCTAACAGTGAGTTTGCCTTGTGTGGTCGACTGGAAATCATTTCAAACTTAACTTCAATTGTGGTTCGTATGCTTGTATGCATCGTTATGATGGTATATGTATGCTGAATTATAATCTGAATACTCTTCGTTACTCCTCTGAAGATTGCACCAATTTTACTGAAGCTATCCAATGCGAGGCTAGGTGAAATCCGGTTGAAGTTTGCTGAAGTCGAGCTCCACATATCTTGCATTTAGAATAGAACATAAACTTCTTAGGCCCTACACTCATTTACATTCTACACATTCTCGGTTAGTTTTTAGGAAAATTCATACCTCAACGCCAAATCATATGTGCAAAATCCCCTTTGAATCATCAATCTGTTGTCAACTACAAAACCTTTTGAACAATTGTGTAAGTCCCCTCGTAAAAACAGCAATTCACAACCAACCAACTGAGGGTATTCCAAAGCATTTCGGAACCTTGGAGTTGAACGTGCGATCTATCTCGCAATCTTAGCGCACAAAATACTTTGATCAAGAGAGAATGGAGTAGCCTTCGGACAACTTTGTTCTGCTGATTGGTGCGGTCACAAAAATCACATCAACAGGTATAATCTTGCACTGGTTGGACCTTGAGTTGGTGCAACTGTTTGAATTTCATGTGCTCATCCTAATAGTGCTTAGGAGGATAATACTCTTCACATTACATTGATGATCTTCTCCCTAGTATCCATAGGTTTGAAATCATGCTTATGCTAGGAATTGGTTGTGGATGTATTCAACACTGTGAAGGTGATCTTCTTAGTGCTAACGAAGTTACCAAATCTATCCATCCAATGTTGGGTTGTTGATATCTCAAGACTGGTGGACCGTGGTAATGTCACAATATTACACAGTGCAGAATTTCCATGCTACTTGGGAAGATGAAGCATTACACAGAATATGGAGGGTCTCCAAATGTAATGATTCATGTGGAACTCTAACTGAATCGTCATCATAGACATTAAATTTCCATTCCACACCAAACAGGAAATTTTTGAAGTTTTGGTAACTTTCAACAATTGAGAAATTGGGGCAGAGGTTGAGTTGAGCAGGTGAGGGGAAATAAGTTGCAACACTTCATGGGATTGGATTTCAGATATCTCCCTGCTTTGAGGGCAACAAAATGTTGTTTACATCATCAAGATTTTCATATTTGAGGGATTATATTCATTATTTTATAAAATTGATTTAATAATGTGGTTTTATATATGGGGCCCCTTCCTAGCCACCAACATATGGAAAACCATACAAAGAAATAACCTGCATGAACAACCCTATACACAGGTGTAGCAGGGATAAGGAAGCTTAAACATAACCAACTATAGAACAATACAACCAGACAGAAGGAGCAAACTATAATCGCCTATAACACAGGTGTTATCAAAAGACCTGAAAGAGCCACAATACCCAACAATACAAACATATATACCAGCAAAATAAATTAACTGTCACCATCATATACTAACACTGCCTTTTTATGAAAGCTCAACTATTACCAAACTAGCCAATCCGCCACAAGCCTGAGATGAGTGCCATTGATCGTAGGCTTTGTTGTGAACTCCATTGCCTAAGGACAGCCATGAGCTCCATCATCGGTTTAAAATTGCCTTACTGCCTTCGCCAGCCCAACAAACTGAATGCTGTTGATTATTTCCATCCACTTAGCCACCCTGGTATGAATATTCATTTCAAATAGTGGCAGAGCATGGCCACTATAAACTTTAGAATTCCCTTGTGATGGGTTATTACCATATTTTTTATGACCAACCTGAGATCTTGACCAAAGCCTTCAAGGGCTCGAACATCTGCCAGAAGAGCTTGAGCCTCTTGCATTGCTTTGAATTCCACATCTATAATCTCCATTTTCTGTTTTCCTTTTCTATCCCTTAGGGGGCATCTTCTCTTTTACCTTCCCCATTTCTTCTTTCCCATAAATCTCCACTTGTGGACACACCAATGAAGCTTGAATTCTCTCTTGAATACCCTTATCGAGTATTGCCATCTGAAATTTCCTATTTAAATTTTCAAATATCATTGCATGAGTTCTCACCTTACCATCCTCAATACCATTTGCAACCAAAATAGCTTTTGAAACCTTCAGGTTAATAGTGTTGGAGCAGTTGAAGATTTTCCTTAGATGGTGATCAGATGCCAGGCCATATCTCATAGGATCCATTTGGACTTGATGCCATCAACACTGCCCTGACAAGCAGCACTAACAACAATTGAAACACACCAATTTCCAAAGGTCCTAGCCAGATTGCATTGCATCCAAATTCCAATACTACAATTAAGAGCAAATAGCTCATTATTCTCCACTTGTGCTGATATCTACTATCCTACCTTTTTTCATTACTTTGCAGCCTCTTAATAAGTATGTGGAAGGCATGCATGATCTATATATTCGCATTACTTCGCCTTTACCCATGGAGGGCACTTACCATTTATAAGATTTGGAAGTTTTGGCCAATCAAATATATCAGAGCTTTCCATAGACTAATATTTTATTAGTTTTATACCTTGATTTACAATGCAATCAGCAATGCCATTCTGCTTTCTATTACAATGGTGTTATATGATTTCTTTACTGCATTCATCACTATTTGAGAGTCCCCTTCTACTTCTACCACTCTATGACCTGCCAAGTTTCTCACTTGGATACCTACTCTTAGGGCTTCTCATTCCCCTTTGTTGTTCAATTTTTCACGTAAATTCTTCATGCCCCCAAATACAAATTCTCCTTTTGAATTTCTTACCACATAACCTGTTCCAGCTGTGCCTGGGTTCCCTTTGGAGATCAATTGAAATCAAGTCACATAACCTGTTCCAGCTGTGCCTGGGTTCCCTTTGGAGATCAATTGAAATCAAGTTTTACTTCTTAATATAGTGCTTTACCATCCCATCTCTTACCAGAAGCATCCATTAACCCTTGAATGAGATGAATATGATATTATTGTGAGAATGCCATTTTTTATTTCCCCACTCATGGTTTCCATTGTTTATGCTGCAAATGAGGGATTTGTGTTGAGGTTGAGGACTCCTCCACCTCTTTGGTCACTTGGATAGTGGAGAAAGGCACTCTAGATAATAGGGGCATTCTACACTCATTATTTGTTGAGGACCTATGTGAGACAGCCAATATAAAATAGAACAAAATCTCCTGGTCCTCAGTGTAGAGGAGTATGTGCTCAGGTGCATGTGCAACTTGATTGAATCAGAAGCTGAAATGAGCCAGGAAATTGTTTTTGTTTAGTCTTGGAGACACAGATCCATGCCCTCAGTGATTTTAAACACCCTCTTCTAGGAATTTTCTTGTTCAACCAATAAGTGAGGTGCTGATCCAAATGATGAACAAATAATGGACTTATACTTCACTTGTTTTGGTCAGTTGAGTTTCATAACACACACATTTCCTTTTAATTATGTAGGTTTCAGTTATCTGATGTTAAATCCTCTGTTTACATAGGCAAGCATATTGGAAATTTGCAACTGCTATAAGCTTATGCAGTTACAAATCAGGTTCAAATGGAAGTGGAGCTTTGTTCTTGTGCCCATTTTCCTTCAAGCAAGATTGGTTGTGGGTACTAGATGGATAGAAAGAAAGAAACTATACTAATGTCCACAAGTGACATAATAATATTAGAGCCTTCCAATGGAGAGGACACATACGATTGTTATGGGGAAGATCTAGCTGTAGATTAGATGTTGAGTTTTTGCATGTAAGTTCCTATTGACATATGGATTCTTTCTTAATTTGTCTCTGTAAATAAAAGTTTACCAGATGGTTTGAGATTTGAATACACACTTAATGACATTTCTACAAGTTCTTCCGTGTGGAATCAGAATGCTTACATGTGAATGATGGATTAAATTAACACAAGATTTTAAGGATGCACAAGAACTTGAGCTTTAATTCATAGGGTAAAAATGAGGTAAAGATTTGTCATTTGGGTATAATCTTTAAACTTTCTTTTTTTTTGTGACAAATAATAAAATTTACTTTTTCCTAATATGATGTAAAAATCTTTTTAACTTTCTTTAAGGATGTAGTTCTGACTATTTTGATGGTGTTAAAAACGTAGAAATCAATAATTAACTAGGTTAATGTTATATGCATAAATATTTTTTTTTCAGTCTTTTTATAACTGCATGTCTATGTAGAGTGCATTTATTACTTGTACATTACTTAATAATATAATATCCTTCCACTTGAGCAATTCAATAAAGAATGTTCTCGCTACTTTTTAATATAGTTTATAAATGGGATATAAACTTGCATTTATTGCAGTTAGTATGCTATATATACCTGCCAAATGGATAGGAGATTGTCAAATAGTGAAATTATGATAATTTTGATTTCTGTCTTGTTCTTGTCACTTATTTTTCTTTTAGGATTAAAGGGGGTGGAATAACCAGCTTGTAGCACACATACTAATGTTCAGATAGGATGTGCACAATGGGCAACTTTTGTAATGGTAACTTGTGAGATGAGTTATATTTGGTTATAAGTGAGGCCAATTTGTAAAGGGTTTACTCTTCCCTACTATTATTAGAGGAATGCTTATATAAAGGGAGCATCTATCATTTTAAATTGTGAATCATGGATTATGTATCACTCATTTTCATTAGTAAAGTATAGAAGTGTCGAAGGTTTGGATCTCATAGTGGGAGGGATATTGGAGTGTTTCTTTCATAATGGAATATCTTCTGGCGTAATCCTACCGTAAGTATGTTGGATTTTAGGGCATATTGGCCCATCTTATAATCTCTTGTGCTGTCCATTTCTTTAATATTTAAGCATTATTCTTTATATTGGATATTGAATTCTTACCATTTTCTTAATGTTCCATTGCATTTTAATCTATGTATTAAAAAAATTATAGGGAGGATTTGACTGATATGGGAAGAACCAATAGCTCTTCCTTCCTTTATTTTAGAAAGTCTTTAAGTTTTATCTAATATGAGGTTTCCCAAAATTGTTGTTGAGTGTTGCAGATTGCTGGTAAGCTGGCAACAATTAAGATGCATATCCGTCGTTCACAACGTGTGGTCAATGGCTCACGGAACGTGTGCATTTGTGAATGTAAGCATGCTAATTCAACAAAGCACCAGTGATAATGATACTAGCATGCTTAGCCCACTAATGACTGTTCAGCTGCAAAGTAAGATATAACTGGTGATATTAGTTTGAGCTTTGTTCATCATACCATCACTTAGTAATGGATTTTTGGGCGATGCTTACAATTAGTCGCTGTAACAGGTTTCTCATTTTTTGACACAGGTAATAGCCTGGTTACTCAAGTTTCAAATTCTTTGTTCTAATGTACAACTTTTACTTATATTGTTCACTTATGCATAGTGTCATCACCCTTGTTTTTCCTTCCCAAGTTAAAGCTTATCAAGTTCATCAACATTTGTGATAGATTTTGAAGAAACATTGAACATCATGTAAGATAAATGACCCTAGCCATTTCTGCCTTTATCTGTTCCTGAAGCAAGGAGTTTATCATTATCATATAAATATTCGCTTCTTTGCATGCAAGTGACTTGTGAGGCCTATTTATTGGATGTGAACTGCTTCAAATTGGAGATTTAATCAAGCCAAGTTATGCTTACCTCTTTTATACATTATGGTTCCTTTGAAATTTATGTACAAGTTTTGCTTGTTTTTTCCTTTCAGATCGCTCAATGTTAAAAGTACTAGCAAACCTTTTCTTTAGAAGTTATTGTCTTTTTCTTTACAAGTAAAGTTAATTAAGTTCATCATCATTTATGGTAGTTTTTGTTAGGAATTAGTGTTCACATGGTTAGCTAATATTTATGGTGTGGTAAATTATATTGTGAGTAATTAGAGCTATGTAACTAAGTTGTTTAATAAACAACTTAGATTAATAATAGTAGATGAGTTGTGTGAGTTACAACAACTCACATAGAATAGGTTTGTAGGAGATATTCATGGAGATTAGTTCTCCTTGAATATAGGAACTACCTATCCTATATATGTGTATGTAACCGTGTTATGAAAAGTGTGAGATAGTATTATTTGAGTGTAAAATTTTCTCATCAAATCTCTGCCCATATTTCTAATAGATTTTGCAGAAAAAGCCAAGCATCATGTAAGAAAAATGATCCTAGCCATTTGTGCCTTTATCTGTTTCTGAAATGAGGACTCTTTTCATAATTACATATATATTTGCTTCTTTGGATGCAAAAGCCTTGTGAGACCTATTTGTTGGATGATGACTAATTTAGATTGGCAATCTAATTAAGCCTAGTTATCATGATCTCTTATATGAATTCTAGCTGGTTGGATGTGGAAATTGGAAGGTTTCTAGCTTTTTTGCAAATAAACTAAAAACATTAAAGTTCCTTCAAAGTTTATTTACAAATTTCACTTGTTTTGTTCCTTTCTAGACCTTTAATGTTAAAAGAACTAGCAAACCTTTTCTTAAGAAGAGTTACTGTACTATAATGTGGTTCTATATTCCAAATCTCCATCTTCATCTCCCTTGTTTGGTAATTATTATTTGCCAGTAGCAGCCATATCGGGCATTGCTAATGGGCATTTGAAATTTGTAGTGGTGGTTGTTTTAATTTGTGTTCTGTTGGTTGGAAATTTTGTATTCTTGTGAAAGTATACAAAATGGTGATTTCAACCACAGCACGTGAGTTTGAACTCTCCTAATTAAGGGAAGGCTCCCCTTTTAACTAAATAAAATTAAATGGATAGGACAGCAATCGTTCCTCTTATTTCAGGAAAGATTATATTCTCTTCTCTTCAAAGAAAAGAAACAGTAAATGTTACTAAAACTTATTACAACAGCTATGCAACGAAATTAAGAGAGAGGAAATAAAGTTTCCTGAAAGCACAAAGACTTCTGTTACTTCCTCCGGGACGGGAAAACAATTCAATAAGCACAAAGTCTTGAAGAATGAAATCCTATCAACCTTTTTCAGAACGATTACTTGGTGAAAAAGTACAACATAAAACAGCTCAAAGACTGTAATTACAATGTATCTTTTAACTACTCTAAATGAGAAATACTATGAGCACAAAGACTTATAATTCTTCTCAATTTCTAACACTAATTATGAATTCAATCTTCACATTTACAGCACAAAGTCTGCAGATATTTAAATCGAATCTCTCTCTAGCAATCTTCTACAACTCTCAAGTAATCACAAAATGATGCCCCAAAATGATATAAGAACATTAATGATGCAAAATGAGAATTCAGCTCAAAGTCTGAAATTCCAGCTTCTTGATATTATTTGAAAATTCATAATATTCCACTATAAAGCTCAAAGACTTTATAAGTACAAAATTCTGCAGAGTTTTCTTGCTTGCTAAAAAGATAAAAGATTACAATAGACCCCTCAAGTATTTATAGGAGGAAGGTCTGGAGAAAAAGGTGGGAGGATCTCAACAAACTTGAGAAAATCTCTCAACCAATAACTAATTGCGATTGACTTATTCAAAATCACAATCCAAATTGTGATTTGTCTTGTAAGATTTTACATGTAATTACATTTTCGAAAATTGCAAGGAAAGAACACTTGCAATTGCAAAAAATTGTTTTTACATATATTTTGTCGAAAGTAAAATTACATAAAACAACCTAAACTTTTAATCTGTTTCATTCCTATCTTTGAAAGATAAGAATTTGCTGATGATGGTCTGCAACTCATTCGGATCTGGACCCAACGTGTTCTTGGCCACTGCAACTGTCTTTAAAATTACATCAAAGTATCTGATTGTTGCCAATCTATGCTCTTCATAACTAGCTTGCATTTTCTCAAGGATTGTTTGATGATTGACAAGCTTTTGAATTGAATCCATAGAAAACTGCTCTGATTCCATTTGTTGACGAAGATTGGTTGCCATTTCTGAAGTAACTGAATCAGCTGCAAATAATTCATCTTCTTGATTTAAAACTGTACATGAGATCTTCTCAAAACTTGAAAGAATATCCTGCTGAACTTCATCACTCATTTCTAAAGTGGCCTGGATATCTTTGATAAGATCTTGAATGACTAATGATCTATTTGTCACAAGTTCTTCAAATTCTATGTACTTCTCTCTGTTTGGCAAGATCGAGTTGCTGCATAGAATTTGTAACTTAACTTGATCTATCTCATGCCAGATTTTTAAATCCTTTTCAAGTGATTCCAAACTTTGTTTGAAGGCTACCAAAGTCTGATTTAGCTTTATCTTTGTTATTCTGACATTTTTAAGAACTTGCAACGTCTTCTCAATCATTGGAATGCTTTGATCAATCAGCTGAGTTATCCATGAATCAATTGTCTTGGCCTTTTGTGCAATTCTTTCTAATTGTCTAACTGATTCATTTGGAGGAGCTGTAGATAGAGAATCAACTGCCTCTGATGATCCTGTAATCCTTTGAATGACTGAAACCAGCTGAGCATTGTCTTCTTTAAGCTTTTCCTTTTTAGCTAAAAGTTCATTATAGCTTTGTGTCAGAATTGTTACTGAACTTTGAGCATCCTGCATCATATTGGCATGAGTCTGCTTGCCCAATTCCACTCTTGTGAACCTGTAATCAGATACCTGCATCTCTTCATGTGGTTTATCAACAAGAGGCTCTGCAATTTCAGCATATTTCATTCTATTGCTGTCAACAAAAACTTGTGAGACTGTTTTAGCTTTCTTTGCAACCATCGGTTTTGATTTCTTTAATTTTTGAAAATCAAAAATATCAGGAGACACTGCTTGTTTCTTCCTTTTGGGAGCAATTGAGTTCAACCATGGAGGAAGATCCAAGGTTGTCACATCTGAAATAGCAACTGCAGTTTCTGTAGAAATGGGCTCGGTTTGTGATACAACAGAAATTCTCGGCGGTGCCTCGGTTTGTACAGCAACTATGTTTTGTGTAGAAGACAAATTACAACTAGGATTGGCCATGAAACAATCAAAGCTTGTTACAGATGTATCTATTTCTGGAAGAGTTATTTCTGACATGGCTGGAAAGATTGGATTTATGTCAAAAATACTCTTGAAGTTACTAGGCAAGTTCATCATGGGAGTATTCGCTATTGATGAAGACTGATGACAAGTCTCTTGTGGTGGGATAGAAGGAACAAATACTGTGGAGAAGGAATCAACATCACTGTCGATAGGGGACATAGGAGATATGACTGATTCTGGTATTGGAGCTTCAATGTGAGGAGTTATCTCACTTAGAATGGTAGAGGTCTCAAGAACCTCGTCTTCTTCTTGCTGATCTAATACCTGAATCTGCATTTCATTGACTTCCTTACCCTTTAGTGTTTCCCTATCCAATGGTTGTTCTGGAGCTCTGCTTACTTTCAGCTTGATTCTGGTACTTGAAGAGGAAGCTCCTTCTTTTGATTGTTCTCTGATTTCTGATTTCAATCCTCTAGGACCAGCTGGGTCATCTTCAGCTCTAACTTTGATTTTGATAGTCTTGACACCTATACTTTTGAGCCAAGAGTTGGTGTTCGCCAAGACTAATTGAAATCTATCAAAGATAGAGACAGATTCCTTTTGGGACCATTGAATTGCAGGAATGGGAGCATTAGCAACTCCTTGTTCTTCGTATTCAGGATCCAAAATCTGCCTATCATCAATTACTCCCTCTGGAATTAAAGTCAGATTCAGGTCAATAATTTGCTCCAAAGTTAGCCTGCAATAATCCATTTTGTATATATCCTTTTCTGTCCGGAGATCTGCCCAAATGTCTTCAATGCGGTGAACATGAGTAAAGGCTCTTTTTATTTTATCTTTCATCCTTCTGTAATCAAAATCCACTCTAGCTTGGAATCTCTTCAATGTTATCTCCTGAAGTTCAGTCTCCATTGCTTTGGCTCTTGAAGAAGTTGTCAGAGAATACCTGCCGATTACCAATGGATTATGTGAAGAAATACCAATTCCAGACTTGTGTTGCGTAGCTTGACGTGAATGAACTGCCATTAACTGCCTTCCCAGCTCCATCAGAATGATCTTATCAGTCGGATATCTTGGAAGCATATAAGGTTGGTCTTCAAAGCAGCCAACTCTCATATAAGTGAAGGTAGGAAATTGAAGAAACAAGCAGCCATATTGATTTACCTTATTCCAAGCTGCCTCAGATACCCTGTTATTTGCTAGTTCTTTGTCAAACAAACACATAAAATAACCAAAGAAGGCATCTTGAACCCTTCTATAATGCGCTCGACTTGGAATAAAAGTCAGCTGATCATAATATTTCCATACAGGCACCAACGATCTGTCACCTTCAGGAGATAGGCCTGGAAAATGTCTTAATGAAGCCGCTATATAAACTAAGTATGAGTTCATATAGAAAGTAAGAGTGGTAGGAACCTGTGCAAGCTGTTCACACAAACAGTCACTGATTATTTCTCCCCAGAAAATTGGATGATGTGCTTTTCTAATAACAACCATGAACTTATACATCCAGTTTTCAAACACATTAGAAACTTTCAACCCTGCAATTCTGCTCAGAAGAGTGATCATATCATTAATTTCTTCTATAAAATCAGACCGATACAACTTGGGCATACGGGTCACACAAGGTCGTGATTTAAGAAGCCATTTAGAATTGATATGTTTAATACAATCACTCTTTTTTCTGCTCAAAATGTCTGTGAGCACTCTTCAATGAAATCTCTGAATAAGTAGTTGCATCAGGAACTCTGAAAACTCTATTGATTGTTTCAGCATCAAGTCTGATAACTACATTACCATCATCATCCTTGATTGTTCTGGATTCTCTATCAAAGCGTGCTGCACATGCAAGGACGAATTATGGTTCTAGGGCAGCAACAGGAAAAGAAGACACCAGATGAATATGACTCCTCAACAATTTTTGCATATCAGAAGAAGTAGATTTTTCAGCTCTGCCAAGAAATTCAGACATATCAACATGCCCGATTTCTGTGTCTTTGATCTCGTCGATATTTGAAACGACGTGAGATGGAGAAATCTCATTCTGATATTTATCAAACTTATATTTCATCTTTTTGCCTGCTGGAGAAGTTGGTTCATTCGTCATTGAACAGGAATCTGCAAGACTGCGGTTAAAACCCCATAAGGTCAGAACATCATCAGCATCAACGTGAGTGGACATGGCGAAACTCAAACCCTAGAACAATGAAATGGACTTTGGAAAAAAGATGGAAGGCAAATGAAGATGAATTGGGAATTAAAATGGAATGGTGGCAGTCAAAAACAACATGTCTCTTTGAAACAGCAAGACAAAAGAGATCTTTGGCTTAGATTTGGAATTTCGTCCAAAAAGGTCAACTTTTGTGCTTTTTAAGGCAATTCGGGTTTTCGAATGACTTCAACAATTTCGGGACTTTTTGACACTAGCAATTTCTGCTTTTTGGCAATTTCGGGGTTTTAAAGAGCTTCAGCAATTTTTTGCAAGGGCAGTCGGAATTTTTTGGAAGTTTAACAATTTTTGAATTTTGCAATTTTGAAAATTGTTATTTCAACTGCAAATCCCGAAATTGCATTTCTGAGTTAAAAATCCGAAATGTAACACAAAGTGGATTATTTGTGGAAAATGATAATGGATGTTTTGAGGTGAATGGATGAAAATGAAATGGTAAACGGAAGCCTTATTATTTGAAAAGATGGATGAAAGCGTAATAAAGGAAAAGCTTATTGCTGGAAATGGCGAATGATGGAAAAAACGTATTTTAATCATAAGGCATTTTAAAGAGGAAAAAATGCATTATAAATAATGGAAATATGGAGTTATATGAAATGAAATGGAAGACAAAAATTCAGTGAGATGAAGGAGAGGGCGCGTATGATTTATGAAGAGAATATAGCAAATGAGGGATGCGTATTAAGTAAAAGGCGGATTAAAAATAACAAGAAACACATTTTGTATGGAGGCGGATGAAAAATGCGAAATAAAAATGGAGGACGTATAATATGAAGGTAGTTAATGACGTAGAAAACACGTTTTAGCAACATAAGACAGACGAATACCAACATAAAAGCAAATACTAACAAATACGAATATTAACAAAGGTAGATAACTATATAAAAAGGCGTATAAAAGTTAAAATAAAACGCGTTTTCTAATGAAGACACAAAAATCTGAAACGCAATACTTAAGTGACAATAACGTTTAGTATAAAGCAATAAATAACAGAAAGACGTTAAAAGAAAGATAAAGAAATGCGTAGCATACCTGAAGCAAGTTCGAACTGAAAACAATGGAGATAAAACCCTAGGCGTGATGAGAAGAAGACAGAAACTCAACTATTTACTGACAAAAATCCGAACTTCAAGCATTATGGTCGATAAAATCTCCTTGAATCAGGGAAGTGAAAGCAAAGAAGGATTCAACCATCTTGAAAAAGAAGGGTGTCAGACTTTTCTAAAGCTTTAGCAATATAAAATGTCATCAAAAACATGAATCGGGCTTTTTGGATATGAACACAAATCTTATTATGACAAAATCGGGCTTTTTTGAAGCTTTTACAAATGACAAAGCAAAATCGGGTTTTTTGAATCATTTAACAATTTCCATTTTGTCAAGAATGAATACTTTTAACAAATTCGGGTTTTTCAAGCCAAAATGCAATTTTGCTTTTTGTCAAAAATATAAAAACTTGTAAAAAATTCGGATTTTTCAATCACTTAAGCAAATTCGGGTTTTTAAGAAACTTTAGCAATTTTGCCTTTGAGTCTAAATTTCCCTATTTGCTGAGTTGCTCCAAAAACCCGAAATTGGTCAAAAAGGCACCAAAAACGACTCAGAAATTGACGAAAACGAAAACGTAAGGGGGAAAAAGAGTAGCCCAAAGGTTAATCAACCTAAAACAGAGATTTGCCACTCTTTGCACCTCGTAATGCGTGCCTTAAAGAAGAAAAATCTCAAATTTTATGAAAATTTTGATTGGTTACCCAAATTTTTAAAACGAGTTAAAAATTTAGGATAACATGTTCCTTAGATCTGCAATGTATTTGTTCTTGGTCTTGTTGATGTGATTTTTGTGACCGCACCAATCAGCAGAACAAAGTAATCCGAGGGCTACTCCATTCTCTCTTGATTAAAGTATTCCGTGCGCTAAGATTGCTAGAAAGATCGCACGTTCAACTCCAAGGTTTTGAAATGCTTTGGAATACCCTCAGTTGGTTCGTTGTGAATTGCTGTTTACATGAGGGGACTTACACAATTGTTCATAAGGCTTGCAGTTGACAATAGGTAAATGATTGGAAGGGAATTCATGCAATGCAGATGATTTAGCAATAAGGTACATTTTCCTAAAACTAACTAGTAATAAACGAAATTGAATGGCTGCAGGGATTAGAAAATTTATAGTCTATCTAAGGACGTGACGTGGGATCAATTTCGACAAGCTTCAACCAAACTATGCTCCGCCTCACATTGGACAGCTTACACAAAGCTGGTGCAATCTTCAAAGGGATGGCAAGAGGTTTTCAAGTTACAATCCAGCATCAAGATAGCGTTAAGACGACGCATACCAAGACATGAATTACAATTGAAGTTAGGCTTATAAAATGCTCCAGTTGACCACACAAGGCAAACTTGCCGTCAGCAAGTTGCTAGTGGTATGGACTAAAATGAAGTTGCCTCGATCAACACCACAAATCCACAACTAATACCTACTTGCATGAAATGAAACTTATGCTACTTTAAACTACTTTACGCTACTTGGAGTAGAAGGGATGAAGAAACCTCGCTAGCTATTCATAACAAAGACGAATTTCACCATCAATGAAAGATCTTTTATTATGAAAGTTTTACACAACAATCTCTTACAAAAGTTTTCAAAGAAAACTTTCCTTCTCCTCCAAACTAAACTATCAAACAAAATGTCTACTCTCTGATATCTTCTCTAACCTCTAATCTCCAATGTCTAATCTAATCTGTACAAATGATGGGGACTCCCCCTTTATATAGCTGGCCAAGTCCAATGGACGGTTCAGATTACAATCAAATGAATGGCTCAGATTGAGCCACCTCAGCCCTAACCCTAAAAACTGCCAGAATAGGGAGTGGTACAATAAATGAATCAAAGATTCCCACTCACTCCCATAATAGTAAAGGCAATTAATGCCCACAATCAGTCTTCCAGAAGGTCATCATCCAGAAGTGCATTCCCGTTCTCCTTCTCCCTAGCTGCAAACTCAATGAACCTGACAAGCACAGCTTGAACCTCCTGAACTGAAATCAGTGGAATATGATCAAGCTGAAACTCCAACCCCGTGACTGACTGTCAATGTCATGTGCAAGATTTTCTCCAAGTAGCTAAAGCATCCTGTGTACCCTGAATCAAGCTGGAGAAAGTAGAAATGTTCTCAAAGTCATCCTGCACAAAAGTCTTCACCTCTGAAAAGAAAGGTGGCAGCCTACTCCTCAGTCCCTCAGTAGTCACCTCATCAAGATTCAACCGTCTAGTAAAGATTGCCTCCAAAGTGTTCAGGACCCCATCAACAATATTCATCATAGCTTTCCCGACTCTAGCTGAATCTGCCTGTGTTGCGTCAAAGAAACCACATCCTGTGACTACTGAAGAGTACCATCCAGCAAAGTTATACCTATCACCCTCTTGAATGACTCCTCCATCAATCAACATCTGCAAAGGAGTATGCATCAATGCCTCCAAACGTTGAATAACTTTGCTTTGATAAACATAAGCATCACCCCAGGCCTGATCAACTGCGTCCATCCGTGCCATAATGCTGGAAGCTTGCTGGTAAGCATGAGCAAGGTCTTCCATGAACTCTATTTCGGCACGAACTCCTGTAACACATTTATCTGCGTCCTGTGCCATCTTCCTCAAATCCTTCAAGCCGCTAACTAATTCTCTGGATAACTCGGCTGGAACCTCTATTGCTAGAATCTCCTTCCCACAAGGATGAGACAAATGCTGCATATATCATATCAACGTCTTATGTTCTTTCTTCAATTTCGTATACTTGCCCTCAGTCCTGAGCAATTTGTCCTTAAGTGCCTAATAGGAATTATCACACTCCTCAATGATTTGTGCACCTGTGGGACGTCCTAACTCCATAGTTGTGATATGTTGTGACTTTTTTCACACATTGCCCCATTGCAAATGGGGACCCCCTAATTTTTGCTTCGTTTTGGACTTTTGGCTTGATTTTAGTTTGTTTTCCTATTGTCTCTATCTTGTTTTGTTTGTCTTTCTGGGGATGTGCTTGTTTGGATTGAAATTTTGGCTAAGTTTGAGAATTAGGGTTTGATTCCTTCACGCCAGTTTGAGGTCAAATCAAGTTTGGCTATTGAAATTTGAGATTAACATTGTTGTCAGATGGCTTCCAGTAGGTCTCCAATATAATTTCAATGAATTCCAGCAACTTGCTATTTTTAGTAAGTACCAATTTGGGGCCTATTTCCTTGGGATTTTCAAAATTTGACGATTGCACTGCACTTAGAACGTTGTGAGCTACCTGCTTGCAAAATTTGAGCTGAAACAGACAACTTACTATTTTTAGCAGTCCTGCCTTCGAGGACCACTTTTAGGGTTTGCATGTTGGACTTTCAAATGCATGTCTGAAGATTCTTTGTGGGTTATTCGAGGCCTTCGTAGTGATATAGCATGCAAAACGAGATGATGACTTTCGATGATTCGGGCTTCAGAGGCTATTTTTAGGGTTTGCATGCAAGATTTCTCAGTGCATGTCGGCATAATCTTTCTGGGTTTTCCAAGAGCTTTGCAATGGTGTAGCATGCGAGCAGAGTTGGTCACTTTTTCAGAACTTACTATTTTTAGCCAGTGCTTGCATGTTGATTTTTTTGGGTTTTTTTGGGTTTTTCAAGATCTCTTGGGCAGTGTGACATGCAAACTCATTCAGCGATTAATGGGTCACTTTTTCAGACATTTACTATTTTTAGCAGGTTCACTTTGGTAGCTGCCCAGCACTTCAGAATCACAAACTGATCGACATGCAAAAGAAACGACGTCAAACAGAGGTCATTTGAAGACATGCAAGTCAAATTAGGGTTTCTAGCTTTGAGACCCAAAACGAGGGGTAAAATGCCAGAATTCTCGAAAACCGGTGTATTCCATTGCAATCAGTATCTTTCAAACTATCCATTGGTAAAATTTGGAGACAATCGGAGCACTTACTATTTATAGTAAGTCACTCCAGAAACATGCTATAAATAGTAAGTCAGCAACAGGCGCCAGTGTGAACAAGCAGGTCACCCCATGAGGAGCACGCCATTCAAATTTCAAGTCAAACGGAGTTGGGGAAGTCGTGAAACTGAGCAGTTACTATAAATAGTAAACCACCTTCAGAAACATGCCATAAATAGCAAGTCAGAGCAAGATGGCAGTGTGAACAAATCAACCTGATTGTGAAGATCCTGTGGCGTGAATTTCAAATCAATTTGAGCTTCAGAGGTATGAAAATCAGAGACTTACTAAATATAGTAAAGCACGAGCAAGCCAGAGAAATTTTCTAAGTCTAAAGAAATTCCTGCTCACCCTGTCAAATGTGCCCAAGATGAGAATGGCAGGAGGATGAAAAAGTTTCCAAAAAGAAATTCCTACTCCTACCCCAAAATGCGCCCTCAGCTGGTAGAAGGATGAAACTTTGTCTAAGTCCTCAAAACTTGATGCTCACCCATGAAAATGCGTCCTTGGAAGGAGATAGCATGAGAAATTTAGTTAAGTCCGAGAAATTTGAAGCTTGACACTCTAGATGCGCCTTGACTTGAAGGAGAGTTAGTAAAATTTTTACTAAGTGCTCAAAATTTGAAGCTCCAGCATCAAAATGCGCCCAAGAAGAAGAGGAGGCCTTGAAATTTTCTAAGGCATTGAAATTGGAAGCACCAAGGTCCAAATGCGCCCAAGGTAAAGAGGGGAAAATTGAAAATATTCTAAGTGTTATAAATTGGAAGTAACACCTCCTAAATGCGCCCTTGCAAGTTGAGGAGGCAAGAAAATGTTAAGTGTTGGAAAATGAAACTACAAGGGGTCATGTGCGCCTTAACTTGAGAAGGGAGGCTGGAAATGTGACTAAGTATTAAAAACTTGAAGTAGCACCCAACAAATGCGCCTTAACTCAAGAGGAAGCGTGGAGAATTTTCTAAGGCAAGTAAACTCAAAGTATGAAGGGTGAAATGCGCCTTCACTTGGAGATGGCATGAGAAAATTTAATTAGGTGTTGAAAACTTGAGACAACTACCTTCATGTGCGCCTAGGTTGAAGAAAAGTTGGTGGCATCAAAAATTTGTCTAAGGCACCCAAATTGGAAGTAAAGGTGGTGAAATGCGCCTTAGCTGGAGTGGCTTGTGATTTGACTAAGTGTTGGAAACTAAAAGCTATACCCTTGATGTGCGCCCAGCTTGGAGAGGAGTCGGGAAATTTCACTAAGTGCTTGGAAATGGAAGCTAGCCTAGCTAAATCCGCCTTTGAGGAGATAAATGATTGGAGACTTAGCTAAGACATGAAAATTGAAAGCTCAATACTCCAAATGCGCCTGGCTTGAACAAGGTAATATTAAAAGTTGATGAAGCGTCTGAGTTTTAAGCCCCCCCCCCTCCCATATGCGCCTAACATGAAATTTTCTAAGAGAAATTGAAAGTTGCCACCCTTGAATGCGCCCTAGGGAATGAATGGAAGAAAATATCTAAGGAAAAATGTTCAAAATTCCTCCTTGATGCCTCATATGCGCCCATGCTGATGATATTATTTAAAAAAATTCTAAGGCATGAAATTCTACCTCTAGGAAAATACGCCTAAGTCTGATGGAGGTGATGAAATTTTCTTGAAACATGAACAAAATTCGCAGTTGATATGTCAGAATGTGTCGGCTTTAGGATGATAATTTTTTTTTTTCAAGGCCAAGCAAGAAAATACGCCCAGAATAAGAATAAATTGTTGGAAAAATATTTTTCTAAGGTTTAAAATTAAAAAATTAAAAGTACCCCTTCGTTTGTAGACACATGAATTTGATGTCTTTTGGGAATAATTTCTTTTTGGGTATTGGATATCTTCAACAAGGAGATGATTTTGAAACTTTCCACGCTTTGCCTGAGAATTTATGATGGAGATTTTACTCGGGCGCCTGGTTGATGAAGTCTTCTAAGAGGAAATGAATTATTTCTAAGGAAGATGGGCCAGAAAATTGGCTAAGGCAATAGATGGGGTATCATGTTGGTTGGAGAGCTTTCTAAGGCAGAGGAAATCAAGCGACACCCTTCAAGATGCTCCGTCAAGTTGGATAAAGTTTCTAAGGCACAACTTCAAAGTACATAGGAATCAAAGTACAAGATGGAAATTTGGCTAAGGCATGAAGAATTTGGAGATGAAGAATATTAGGATGATATGCGCCCATGATGAAAGGTTGTAAAGAAGGCAAAGCCTGTTGGGGATAATGATGAATGAGGCCAATCGGGCCTTGGAAATCAAAATATGAAAATCAGGTAAGTGAAATGAATTTATACTATAAAGCGCTTTGATGCCCTTCTCTTTATCTGTTTTGCAGGATGAACGTCGGGACCGGAGCACGATGACTTGAAGTGATGAAGCAAGTAATCCAAGATGATGTTGCAACCTTCGAAGGGAGATAAAGTTATGAGTTTCAGGCTCCTCCATGATGTCCAAGTTGCACCCAAACCATGAAGGAAGATGTTGGAAGAAATGGCTAAGTGTTGAAACTCCTCCACATGGATTTGAATGTGCCCAACTCAGGTGAAGAAATGCTCGAGTCCAGGACTGGAAAATCCTTCAGGATCAGGAGTGGAGAAATAATGAAGGCTCAAGCGTTGAAGAATTGAAGAATGATGGCTAAGAGGAAGATCATCCTCAAGCACTGAAATGCCCTTGAGACTAAGGAAAAAGTTGAAGCAATGATGATCAGACTCATCCAATTTGCAGTCAGAAGAAGAGCAGTGTGAACACGTTTCCAGACAGGAATCTTCTAGAAGATGGTGGACATTAATGGCACATTGATTACCCCACTCTTTTTGGTGGCGATTTTTAGGGTTAGGTCTTATGTGGCTCGATCTAAGCCCTTCATCTGATTGTAATCTGAGCCGTCCATTGGACTTGGCCAGCTATAAAAGGGGTATCCCCCCTCATTTGTACCTTAATAAATTAGACATTAGATCATTAGAGAATAAAGAGATAGCTAGGTGATAGCTTAGAGGTAGCTTAGTATAGATTGATAGGATAGTTTGAAGAAGGAAAGTTTTTCCTTTGAAAACTTTGTAAGAAATTGTTGTGAACACTCTCTCAATAAAAAGGGTTTTCATTGATGGTGAATTTTGTCTTTTGTTGTGAGTAGCTAGCAAGGTTTCTTTGTTCTTCTGATTCGAATAGTAGCTTAAAGTAGAGTAACTTTCCTTTCATGCAAGTAGATAGTAATAATGGAATGTGGTGTTTGATCTCAAGCTTCGCTTATCCATACCACTAGCGGGCTCATTAATGGTGTGTTCGCCTTGTGTGGTCAACTAGAAACGTTGTGGACCTAACTTCAATCATAGTTTGAATGATGGTATGCGTCGTTGTGATGTTATCTTCATGTCAAGCGGTGGTTTGAATATCTTCAGTCACCTCCTTTGAAGATTGCACCGATTCCGCGGAAGCTGTCCGATGCAAGGCAAAGCGAAGTCCGGTTGAAGTTTGCTAAAGTTGAGCTCCATATCCCGCACTTAGAATAGATTTAGACTCTTTAAACCCTGCAACCACTTTAAATTCAATACTTTCTGGTTAGAATAGGAAACCCGTGCTTCATTGATAAATCTGTCGAATTGTGAAAACCCCTTCCTCTGCTGTTGAACAATTTCGTAAGTCCCCCTGAAATACCAGCAAATCAAATCGATCCAACTGAGACTATTCGCACTGAAGGAACCTTGGAGTTGAACGCACGAACTCTCTCGGAATCTTAGTGTGCTAGATACTTTAATCAAGAGAGAATAGGGTAGCTGTTGGCGACTTTATTTTGTGTTGGTGCAGTCACAAAAAAATCATCAACATGATCACATAATTCGCTGGCACTGCTTCGTCTCGATCACAATCAACTCATGGCACCACTACATGAAGGGTGCGAGAGCCATCCTCATCAGTTGATATCTTTGAAAATTTTCGTGCTCTCTTCTTTAGTGGAGGCATGTTGATCCTATTAAAAAAATCTTCCATCTCTATTGCCAGATCAACTTCTTCACTGGGGCTCCTTCTCATTCTATCTCTAAGCCAATCAGGTACTACCTGTTGTATGACACACGGCTGCTCCTCTCTAGCTTCCTCTTCACGGACTTGTTCGACTTCAATTTCATTTTGGTGAGGCTCATTGGCCTCTAATGGCTGAGTATCTCCTGAAACTACATCATCCTCTAAAGTCGTCTCCAACTCACGCTAAAAGTGAGTGTTAGTAGCAGTCTTCTCATCTTCCTCTTGCTAATCATCTCTAGTCAGTGCGTTGACACTCTGGCCAACTAACTCTCTCCTCGGTGGCTAATTTTCTTCATGTAACTCCCGCTCCTGATTCAATACATTTATCTGATCAGCAAATAGTGAAACCTCATGTATGCTTGGAGAACGTGTCTCCAATGGCGTAGGTGACTCTACCACAACTCTTGGAGGTTTCGGCTGAACTGGCTCCTTCCTTCGAGATTCTGGACCTCGAGTAATCTGTTTCTTCCTACTGGTAGTGGGTGTCTTATGATCTCCCATCAAGTTGTAAGTCAAAGGGATTGACCTATTCTTCAATCTGCTCACATGCCTTTCAACCCATGCTCTGGTGAAAGTCATGACTGGGATACAAAGTGTGTCCAAATCGGCTATCTCTGGCTCTGACCAATCTGGGAGTGGAAGTGGAGTATCTCTCACTGCCTCATAATCTGGATGGAGAACGTTCATGTCCTTGCTCACCTGGTTCGGTACTGGAATGATTTCACACTCCCTGATCATGCCCAATGGCAACCTTGAGAACATTCTTTTTCTGACCTCAACCTCATCTGATGCACCAGCCCAGTAATCCTCAATATTTTTCTTATGCTTGAACTCTTCTGACAGTATCCATCTGATATTGTTATGTGGGTCATAATGCTGTTTGCTGGTGTGATAGGAAAAATGAAAGAATTGAAGCTCGTTTTCGGCTTGTCTAGCTGCCTGGAGTGTAGGACACACTTCATCTGAATTACCCATAATAATCGGGAAGTCAACTCCTCCCTTCTTCTTTCTCTTTTGAATCTTATCATAGGCAACAAGCTGCCCAGATATCTCTAACATCAAAATTCTATCGGTTGGGTACTTAGGCAGCCTATATGGATATGAAGAAAAACCTTGCAGCCTGATGTAAGAAAACTTTGGAAACTGAATAAACCAACACCCATACCTTTCTATTAATTCTTGAGCTTCCCTCAAGATCCTATGATAAGTCCGCTGCTGAAGTGATCTCGTTATGTGCATGGTAAAGGCGTCATTAACACACTGGTGCAACTGTGGACAAGCCTCATGAATTCTGAACTAATGAGAGCCACAACCAACTGGCTCCTTATAAGGTATTCCCCTATACCTTGTCATACGAGCCAGCATGTAAATAATGTAGGAGCCCATGTAAAAAGTCTTCGTCCTCAAACTCAGGAGCTGCTCATGCAAATTGTCACTAATCATCACTGCCCAGTTGATGTGCTCTTTTCCTTCCAGCACGAGGTTGATGTAATAAAACATCCATGGCTCAAAAATAAACGCTTGAGGGCAGCCTCCAACTCTGCTAAGCATCATGATCAGGTCACAATACTCCTGCTTCAAATCATCTGATATAATCTGCTTCGACAACTTTGTACGAGAGGGCTTGGGCTTGTTCATCCAGCGAGTGTTGATCACCTCTACACATCTCTCGAATGTAGAAGCATACATTTGTTCAACACGCTCTCGTCTTGTAAATCATCCTCTCGTGTGTTGGGATTCCAAAAGCTTTGCCGATAGCTGCAGGAGTGAGGTTGGAAAATACTTGGCCATCTGGTGAGACAATTGACCTGTGCTTAGGATCATAGCAGTTAGCACACTCCATCATCAGCTCCGAGCACTGAATAGTTGGCGGAAAACCAACAGCTGCATACAACCCACTTCGAACAATATTGTGCGAAGTCATTGAAGAACGGTGACTGCCAACTCCCATCATTCGATTTCTAAAAAACCTCCAAGTTGAAAGAGCCTAAATTGGTGTCAGCCAGCTTGCCCAACTTCGAAGTGAACTTAGACTCTGGCAAGAAAGGCTTGCTCAGCTTCTTGATGACAGCCTGTCTGGATGCACCATTGCCATCTCTGCCAGTTGCTCTTACTTCAACCATCCTGCAAAATAACGAACAACTATTAGCAATTAACTTAGAAAAATAAAATAACAATGTAGAGGGCTGCCAGTCGACTTTTAAAATTTGAGAAGCTGCAACATTCTATTCATCTGCAAACCTCAACTTCTCCTTTGACAACTTCAAACTTTCAATCACTTAAAAAGTTTCAACAAGCTTCAACAACTTTTCTTCTAACAATTTCGAACTGAGAATGACTTAGCAAATTTCCAAGTTGGCAGTAGCAACTTCACACTCTTAGCGAATTTTCTAAGTTGGCTGCAACAACTTCAACACCTGAGGAAATCGTCCAACTTTACTTTAGCACTTAGACTTTTCAAATTCGCACTTCTTCAAAGTTTCAGCCCCAACAATCCTTCTTTAAATCAAATTTCTTCACTAACACTCAACTCAGCCACAAACTTGCATTGCAACTTCAATTTCGGACCTAGAATTGAACTTCTTTAGCTGGTGGAGAAAAATGAATAATCTTTTAGCTCATATAGGCAAGTCGAATTCTAGAAGGAGGCCAAGTTTAGCTAATTCATTAAGTCTCCACTACTTCACAGCAGGAATTCGAATTTCCCTCCTCTGGCAATTTCAACACTTGTCACCTGATGCCTGGAATCTTGACCTTCTAAAATTTCAAAGATTTATCTTGACTGGCGTACTTGGCATTTTTAATTCACTTTTGAAAATATTTACTTCAAATTCACCAGTTGAAGCTCTGTCATTTAATTTGTATTCACCTCTGACTCTAGAAAATTCATCTCACGGAAAATTTGGTCAAAATCATCTAGGCAATCTATTTCAAATTCGTCATCTGAAGCATTTTACCTTGAAAACACATTTTATTCACTTTGCCTTAGAAAATTTTTAAATTTCCCTTAGGAAAATTCACTATTTCAAGTGCCGATCATATTCTCCATCTGAAAGCCTTGGTGAAGTGCAGAAGACACTAAAATCAATTCCTTGTCTAAGATCTTCAATACCTAGAAGAAAATTTCCTTCAGAACGTGTCGAATTCATGGGTCTACAACGAAGGGGTACATTTAATTTTTTAAATTTTGAACCTTAGAAAAATCATTTTCAACAATTTAATCTAGTTGTTCATCCCTGTGGGTATTTTCTCGCTCTGACTTGAAATTTCTAATCAACCCCGCGACGTTGGCATCCTCTGACTTCTTCTTTGGCAATTTTACTCATGCTTATGAAAAATTTCACATCTCCATCAGACTTAGGCGTAATTTTCCTAGAGGGTGAAATATTGTGCCTCAGACAATTTTTAAATTAAAATCACTAGCATAGGCACACTTTGAATTTTTCCTTAGAAAATTTTCATTCATCTTCAATCATTCTGCCTGTGAAGAATTTTTTTTTACCAACTCACTTACACAATTACATGTCATGGAGGACATTTTTGATTTCAACGCCTAGCATATTTTATCATTCATATCACCTCATGGCGCATATAGCCTATTGAAGAGGACTTAATATTTCCAATGCCTTAGAATATTTTAAACCTTATGCACCTTGGGCACATTTAGCACCTTGAGGAGGATATTTTATTTCAACGCCTAGCATATTCAACTTCCATTTCATCTCTAACATGGGCGCATTCAAGGTACCAAGGAGGAATTAACTTCAATGCTTGGCATAAGTCATCACGCCTTAAAATATTCTCTCATCCACCAACCTTGCATAGGCGCATTTGGCATGTGATGAGGAACTTCAACTTTTATTCCACCTCATTTCCATCTTGGGCGCATTCAAAGGGTAGAGGTGGAAGTCAACTCTTTTGTCTTCTTCTTAGCTTGCATGGGGCACATATCACATGCTCAAGAGGATGGGCGCATTTCAAACATGGTGAAGGATGAATCTTTTTCAACGCCTTTGACTCTTTGACTCCTCCTTAAGTATGGGCGCATTTTGGATAGGCAGGAGGATTAAGATTTGTCTTTTCCTAGTTGAAGTGAGGGCGCATTTAGACTATGCAGGAGGATGGGCGCATTTAGAGGTATGAGGTGGATATTTATGCCTTAGAAACTTTTAAAACTTTCACTAGTTCTTCCTTGGGCGCATTCAGCATGGGGTGAAGGATGAAACTTCAATGCCCTAGAATTTTCTTGACTTCTACTACCTTGAGGGCGCATTTTGGGGGTCAAGGAGGACAAATTCAATACTTCGAAAATTTTTCATCTCATGCTTGTGAAGAGGGCGCATTTGGAGGTACCTGCAGGATGAGATTCATGCCCTTTGAAAATTTTCTTGCTTTCCAACTGAGGTGGGGGCATTTTCAAGGTGGAGGTGGACGAATTTCAACACTTAGAAATTTTCATTTGCTTCTACCTGTTTATCCATGCCCTGCTATTTATAGTAAGTCCCTCAATTTTCACATCTTTGAAGCTCAGATCGATTTGAAATTTTAAGCACAGGACCTTCATGATCTTGTCAGCCCGTTCACACTGATACCTGAGCTGACCTACTAAAAATAGTATGTTTCTGAAGGTGGTTTACTATTTATAGTCACTGTTGTCTCTGAGATCTCCACAACTCCGTTTGACTTGAAATTCGAATGGCGTGCTCCCCATCGGATGACTTGCCCGTTCACACTGGCGCCTGACGTTGGTTTACTATTTTTAGCCAGTTTCTGGAATGCCTTACTATAAATAGTAAGTGCTCCGAATGCCTTCAAATTTTACTGGTGGATAGCTTGAAAGATGCTGACCGTAGTGGGATACACCAGTTTTTTGAAATTCTGACTTTTTACCCCTCTTTTTGGGCCCCGAAGCTGGAAACCCTAATTTGACTTGCATGTATATCAAATGACCTCTGTTTGACCTCATTTTTGTTGCGCTGCGCCCTGTTTGTGGTTTTGATGTGCTAGGCAGCTACCGGAATGGAACTACTAAAAATAGTAAGTCACTGAATACTGATCACCTCGCTTTGCATGTCACATCACTGCGTAGTTCTCGAAAAACCCATAAAGAATCATCAGACATGCAAAGAAAACCCTGACATGCAAACCCTAAAAATAGCCTCTGAAGGCTGAACTTTGAAAGTAATTATCTCACTTTGCATGTTATACCATCGTGAAGGTCTTTGAAAACCCAGAAAGAATCACTCGACATGCACTGAAAAATTCTACATATAAACCTTGAAATCTGCTATGGAAGTTGAACTGCTAAAAATAGTAAGTTGTTCGTTTCAGCTCAAAATTTGCAGGTGAGCAGCTTGACATGTTCTGGATGTAGTGTGACTGTTGAAACTTCAAAAATGTTGAAGGAGTGCTCCGAATTGCACACTTACTAAAAATAGTAAGTTGCTGGAATCTGATGAAATTTTGCTGAGAGCTTGCTGGAAGTGTACTGACTGCAATGTTAGTCTCAGATTTCAATTTATTCATCTCATTTAACTCCAGATTGACCATGCAAGTACAAACCCTAATTTTCAAATTTGGCCAAAATTTCGTGTTTAAGCTCGTAGACAGGTACATCCCCAGAAAGGAAGACAGCAGAAAAGAGATAGAAAGAGAGAGAGAGAGACAAAACCAAAGCCAAAAAGACCAAAATGGAGCAAAAATTAGGGGGTCCCCATCTTGAATGGGGCGGTGTGAAAAGGTCACAACAGGTCTCGTTTTTTATCACATGTTTTACAATTTTCTTTTTCATGTATAATCCTTAATCTAGCCTATCATGGCCTATGAATCTTGGGAATCTTAGATGAATTATACTCCATGGAAGTATACGTTGCAGGATAATCCCAACAATGCATTACAAGCTTACGTTAAATGTGGTGTGGACCTAGTAAGCCATCTTCGGATGTCAAAGTGTGACTATCAAGACATCTATGGAAATCAATGGGAAATTGGAACCTACTGAAACAATAATTGGGAAGTTAAACCATTCTATAAAATAGTTCAAGATCTTTGCAATAGCATATGATAAACCTATATTTGATTAATGTATGAAAATATTTTAACTCTGAACTAGAATTTGTAGTTCAACCTGTAGAAGGAATTCCACATCAAGTTTCATTAATTAGGATTTGTTTAGGAGTAGGGGAAAAGGGAATTAAGAGGTGATGAGGCCCCTATAGGAGCACATTTTCTACATATTTTGAAGAAATTCAATTTTTTTTCTTGGTGGAGTTTGCATATATATATAACCATCTCAGTCTTGTGGAAAGATGGGAACATTGAATACTGATGGATTTCTTAGGCTCTTTAAATTGTTTGTTATTTTGAGATGGAATTTACTATTTATGCAATGAGTGGATATGCATTGCTGATGAAGATCAAGGTGCTAAGTTACATGAAGTGCCTTGATTCAGGTAACATTTCATGAGGATGCATTATCAATGCATAGAACATTCCATTTTTGAATTTTCTGATAATTATTTGTAAGTTTATCATGCAGTATCAATTGAAGCCCTCTGAAAGTCTAAACCACAACCATGAGGTGGTCACCAATGCTTTGCTGGTAACTAAATCACAAGATTAGTCTAATTTTCAATTTAAATATCACATTTTGCTGATATGGAAGTGAGATGATTAAAATCCTTTTAGTTAGCCAATTTGAAATCAGCACATTATTATACATGGATTCTTAAGTGAATTGTTTGTTGAAGGTGCCACTTCCATACAGGAATATTTTGCTTCATTAGTGATCCAAGGACGTTCCTTTGCCAGGAAAAATTTGGCTTGTAGGGATCAGGGAACCACCAAGAGAAGTATACTCAATACCATGTATTGAAGCTCATATTTTTATAGTTGCTCAAGATTATCCCTTCCACTGTTATAGCCTGCAAGGTTCCAGACAGTATGCTGGGCTAAGTTTGTAGGTATGGGCTTAGTCTTTACACTTATTGTGCTCAAGAGTATATTTAGAAGACATGATTGAGTTCCTTGGAAATCATGTACCTTCATCAAACAAGTAGAATGATATAAGCTATGTTATGTGATTTTTGCCCCAAGAGAAGATAAAAGTTATGCAATAACACTTTAGGATTAAAAAGGGGATGGAAAAATAAAGGATAGTATGCTTTTTTAGTTTAAATAAAGAGTAATGAAGAATATTTAAGAGAACTCTTTTATGAAAGGGAGAATAATTATTATTAAATAATTATTAAAATGAAAAAGGGTGTGATGGTTTGGAAGACCACCCCTTAATGCTTATATAAGCATTCATGTGAGACTTGGAAAGTAACACAAAGAGAAAAGAGGAAAATAATAAGGCACTGCACATTGCGGAAATAGGATTCTAGGTTAGCAGATTGTGAGCAAGGAAGAGAAGGGGCACATCTATAGTGTGTGTCCAACCTGGGGTACAATAGGGTGCACTTAGGACAGTTCTGGCTAGGGCATGGTTTGTCGTGAGTGTTGAGCACTGTTCCTGAGGAACCAATGCATCGTGAAGAGTGACAAAGTATGCTTTTTTCCTTTGGTTGCTCACAGACCGAAGAGGCTGAAGGAGGGTCCATGTCGGGACTCTTCTGCACATTTCAAAAGATAAATATTAATGCTTGATAAATTATTTGAGCAATAAAGTGTTTAAATCTTTTAAGTTTATTAAATTAATAATTTATTTACCGCATGATTGAATGTAATGAACACAGTGGTTAATTAATTTATTATATTCCATTTAGTTTCAAATTTTTAAATATTATATTATTTTCTATGCATAAAAGTTTTTGAAATTAAATTATGAAATCATATTTTAAATTTGGGAATTAGTTTCATTTCAATTTGGTATCAGAGCCTTGCCAACCCATATGTTTGGGTTACATTTATTTGTGCAAAACAGGTACACTAAATTAAAAAACCTTTCAATAGTTTAATTGGATCTATTTTTACAAAATAAATAAATAAATAATGTTACATTTAAAATTCTACATCCATTATCTCATAACCAAAAATTAAAAAAAGAGAAATTATATGTTTGAGTTAAACCATTAGGTAAATCAATTTAGGGTTCTTAGCATATACTTAAGAGTTGATTTTTTTTCACTCCTTAACATGGAATTATGGATTATAAATTCTTTTTACCTAAAGTTTCATAAGTTAGGTCATAAGTTGCATGGTACAAAAAATAAATAAAAGAAAATGTTTTACCTTAAAGAAAAGAAAAATCTTTTTCCTTAAGAAAATCTTTTATCTTAATATTACTTTATTTACAATAGATCATAGTTTAATTATATTCCCCTATCAATTTAAAATTTGGATTGGTGAAATTAAAAAAGAGAGAGATTAGATTGCAAGTACATTTACTTTTGCAATAATGGTATATGAGTCATGAAAATTAATTAGAATTCTCTTTTGAAATAGATTTACATTAAAATCTTTTACCTTGCTATGAATTTTTTTTACAAAATAAATAAAAATCTCAAGCCAATGCATTTACACTAGAATAAATTTCATGTAGAGTAGATTGGGCGTGAATAATTTGTTACTTGAGAATTCCAGGCATTTACTTTTTACCTTTTCTCTACTGTTAAATGTGATAAAATTTTCTCTTAAAATCTTGCTAAAACAAAGACTTTCCATACTAAAATATTTATCATTAAGCAATATTTAAATTATCATCCTTAGCTGGAATAGGGGAGAGGGGCCCATAGTGGAGCACCCTAACTTCACGTTTCTCAAAATCCTATGTGGAAATTTCAAATCACTCACAATTTTGTACAACAGTTTATTTGGTAACTCAGATGCTTCTATATTTCATTTTAGGGCCACATCAAAAAATATGATGTCACATTAGCATGCTTTTTGTTGAGGTATCCAAAAAGGCCCAAAAAAAAGCGAGTCCAATAGTGGTGCACTAAGTCATGTTTTATTGGAGCACTGATGTGGCATCACATGATTTGTCAGTTTATGTACTTTATGGATAAAAAGTGTTTTGCAATTGGATATTAAGGTGCTCCACTATGGGGCCCACTAAGGACTACTTCTATCCCCACTATTGGGCCCCACTCCACTATGGGCCCCTCTCCCCTATTGATAACGATAGTGGAAAGATATTGCTGCAGAATCAAAACATAAGATAATTCTCTTTCAAACGTGAGTAATGTCGTAATAGAATATAGTATTTAAATCTCTGTGATGGTTCCATGATAGTCATGCACTATTGAGCAATGACAATGGCTATCTTAATGGTGCGTTTTATGGTACTTGCTACACATGACATGAATTTGGGTGCAAATATGAAGAAATTGCACTCACCAGTTGGTACCTAACTCAATTCTATGATGCTCAGATGACAAAATGTTTGTATTGCTATATACCAGCTCTCTTGCTATTGATGTATTAAACCAAATAAAACTGTTTGGAGCAAAACAATACAAGGTCTAAATAGTAGAAGGGAACCTACATTCTTGTAGTCTTACAAATCCACAAGTTAGTGGCGTACCAATCAACATAAAAATCAATCCAATAGACCTCAAAATTGGATCACCAATTCATATAATGACCCTATAACCAATAAAAGAAGTACATTGGAAACTTGTTCTTCGTCTTTCTTAAATCTACTCAATTTAGACCAATGTTGGTTAGGTAAATCTAGGGAGCACTCTAGCAGATTTGACAACTCAGAGAACATTAGGATCACCTATTTGTAAATCTTCATAGCCTCCAATATTTTTACCTCTACTTCCTACAATAAAATTATTTTATTGAAAATATAATCTAAGTTTAAACAAAGACCATAAGGATCTATAAATCCAGCTTTTTAAAGTACCATTGTAACTACATGCTAATGCAGATTTAAACAAATTGTATCTTTTTATGGGATACACCTACCAAACACATTTAGATTACATTACAATTAACAAATGTTTTGAGATTCTGTAAACTCACCGGGCATATAGAACAAGTCAAGTCAATATCTAACTTGAGTGAATCAAGAAGGATACATGACAAAGATGGCTTTCCACCGTAAAAAAATGAGTGATCATTACCCAAAAGCGGATGTTATATTATTACTGCCATTCATCAATTTTGTGTGAAAGGCTATAGACTTATTCAATAATGGAGATTGAAGAATCTCCATTTGCATAATCTGTGCATGAGTTTTGAATTCTCGTCCTTGCTTCGAGTAGTGAATCCACAAAGAAAACAAAATTCAAGTCCTCCATCGTCAAGCCTCCCACATCATGGTACCACTTGTAGTGGAATAAAGAATACAATAATCTTGTATATGTGATGTTAATAGTTGTCTAGCTGTAGAAGTTTGCATAATTATAGCATAGTCAATGTTTGTATTTGAATATGACTCTGTCTCCCTATTCTCCTATTTGTATCGGTGGTTTTTGTTACTTGAAAAAATAATAGAAAGTACTTTGTTTTGGTATTCTCTGAGCTTCAAATAAAATCACATGGTATCAAAGCATCAATGGATTGTTGTTAGAGTTTGTTGAATCTGAAGCTACTAAGAGAAGTATCAGAAAAAGGACATAGAGATGGCCTCATTTGTTGCAGGATATTCTCAAAGGATAGTAGAATGACTTGATGATGTTGGATTTAATCTCTGGAAGCTCAGGATGCAAATGTTGTTGCTGAATAAGGTCCTGCTCAATATAGTTGAAAGCACTCAGACTAAGCCCACCCAGGATGCAAATTTGATCAATAAGTGGGAGTCAAAGGTAAGGCTTGGTCCTGTATACTTTTAAGTTTGAGTGATAATGTGCTTTTGCATGTAAGTGAGGCAAAAACAACAAAGGATGCCTGGGATCAGTTGATTAAATTATATGAATCAAATGATGTTAGTACAAGACTATATCTTCGAAGAAAGTTTTTTTAGTTAAAGATGTAGGAATCACAGAAGATATCAAACCACATGAACTAGTTTAAATCTCTAAAAAATCAACTGGAAGCGTGCGGGTCAGTAATTGCAGACAAAGTTGCTGTTATGACACTTCTTGGGAGTTTGCTAGAATCCTATGTTGGAGTGGTAGTAGCATTGAGCACTCAAGCTAACTTGGATTTTCCTAATGTAATATCAACACTACTTCAAGAAGAAATCATAAGGAAAGATGCAGGTTTAATTGCTGAGAACCCAACAACGTTTTTTTCAATAGCACACAAGGGCAAATCAAAGAAGAAGAGTGAAAACAAATTCCATCCCTCTCAGTCCAATGTCTCGAAGAATGGTAAAGACACAAAGGAGGAGAAAAAGAAGGGAAAGTATTTTCACTATGGGGCTCTTGGATATTTTAAAAAACAATGTAAAAAGTGGTTAGCATGGGTAGAAGAGGTAAAGAAAAGTAAGGCACCTGAAGCTAACATGACTTCAAGCAATGACGAAGAACAATTGTTTTCAGTTATCACATCCCAAAATTTTGGTGTTTCAAAGTGTTGGTATTTAGATTCAAGAGCAACTCAACATATGACACCTCAAAGAGGTTGGTTTACATCTTACAAAGAAGTACCTAAAAGGAAGACTGTTAATCTTGGAGATGACAACAAGCTTGAGATTATAGGAGTTGGAAATGTCTCACTGAACATGCCAAATGGTGCACATAAGAAAATCCAAGATGTGTGGTATGTCCCTGCTCTAGCAAAAAGTCTTTTATCAGTAATTAAGATTACCAATGTTGGAATATTTGCACAATTTGATAGCAAGATGTGTGTTCTAAAGAATGAGGAAGGAGTTACTATTGCTAAGGTAGTAAGAGATGGCAATTTGTACAAGTTATGTGCAACAATACCTGAAGTGGTGTTGACAACAACAGATAGTGAAAAATCAGATTCGGTGCTTTGGCATCATAGATTTGGAAATGCAAATACACGTTCCCTTGAGGTATTGAAAAGGGAGCAACTTGTAGAGGATTTAAATATGCCTCTGCCCAATTGAGTTGGGAGTGTGTGAAAGTTGTTGTTTGGGCAAGCAACATAGACTCCCCTTCTCGAAGAAGCAAATCCATATTAATCAAGAGAGGTACATTAGGAACATTCTTAAGAAATTTGGGATGGAAGATTGCAAACCAATAAGCACTCCAATGGAAGTAGGTAAGAAACTTTCACTGGAAATGTGTCCCAAAACACTAGAGGAAGAAAGTTATGAGTACAGTTTCATATCAAAACGCTGTCGAGAGTCTAATGTATGCAATGGTTTCTTGAAGACTTGATATTGCACACGCTGTAAGCGTGGTGAGCCAATTTTCCAGCTATCCTAGACCACAACATTGGGCAATAGTTAAAATAATTTTTATATATCTTCAAGGAACAACTAATCACGAGATTACATTCAGTGGGAGTTCAGAAAACTCTCTGCAACTTACATGTTATTGTGATGCAGATTGGGCAGGGGACATTGATAGCAAGAGATCAACTCCAGGTTTATGTTTTATCCTTAGTGGAGGCGTAGTTTCATGGGCAAGTAAGAAACAACCAACCATTTCTCTCTCCAGTGTAGAAGCAAAATATATAGCAACATGTCAAGCCGCAAAATAATTGATTTGGTTGAGAAGATTGTTGTAGAACATTGGGGTTACTTAGACCCAACCAACAGTGTTAAGGTGTGATAGCCAAAGTTGCATAGCCATCACAAAGCATTCAAAGTATCATGGAAGGGTTAAACATATAGGGGTACAATACCATTTCATCCGTGAACAAATTGAGGAGAACAATATTCAAATGGAATACTGCACAATTGAAATGATGGTGGCAGATGCATTAACAAAGGCATTACCGAGAGTAAAATTTGAATTTTGCAAAGAAGGATTCAATGTAATACAACCTGATTGACAAATATTTGGCTAAGTGGGAGTGTCAGATATGTAGGAAATGTAGCCAAATATTTGGGGTTTTTAGTTAGCATTTAGGGCTTTTTGTTGAATAATAGAGAACACATCAGAAGAATACAATACACTTGTATACGTGATGTTAATAGTTGTCTAGCTATAGAAGTTTGCATAATTATAACATAGTCAATGTTCGTATTTAAACAAGACTCTGTCTCCTTGTTCTCCTATTTGTATCGGTGGTTTTTGTTACTTGAAAAAATAATAGAAAGTACTTTGTTTTGGTATTCTCTGAGCTTCAGATAAAATCACACCACTAGGTTATGACAATATTCCTAACCGAAGTCATTCATAACTCTTCAAATAAAAGAAATGAGAAAACGACCCCATTGTATCAAACACGTGGAATTTTACAAATGAGCAAAAGACCCCAAACAAAATATGAATATTATAGCTAAATGTTCTAGCTAACATTGTGAAGATGTCACAAGAAACTTTGGCTATGGTGTTGTCCTGTTCATTCTACACTGAATACATTTAGAATGAGTTAGCCACAAATTAAGCTGTACTTATAGCCTTGTGAGTTTTATCTTATATTCCAACTAGCATACAAGGCAAGCACGTTTATCCCCATGCCCCAAAGTTCATTTTCAGCCTAATCTCACATTAGGTTGGAGTTCAAATCTAATTTTGTTAAATGCCCCTATCAATTTAGAATAGATTTGCAAATCTTATCAAACAAAATGAAACAATTGAATTACGAAAATGTGAAATTATGTGCAAATAGTTCAAACTATGAATTTCTTATTGGGGTCACTTTGCTGAACAATTAATAAGACAACTAAATGTCATACTTTCATCAATAATTCAAAGAATCCAACTTGGCCATGATCTTCAATAATGAACACAAGAAGTTTCAAATATCACTAGTAGAATTTGGCAAATAAATGACTACGTGACTAAAAATTTTAGTCACATGACTAACACTAGTAGTATTTGGAAAATAAATGACTAATTTGGTCATTTATAAGTGACTAATTTGGTCATCAGGTAAAATCACAACTAAATGACTAAATAAATGACTAATATCAGACAAATAAAAATGACTAATATTAGACAAATAAAAATGACTAAATAAATGACTAATATTAGACAAAATATAAATGACTAAATAAATGTGCTCATTATTAAAATCTTGGCCATAATTTTTATTTTAATAAACATACTCTAAAATCTTCGTCAAGACCTTATTTTCAATCGTAGCCCGCCATAATTAATAATAAAATATTACAAATAAAATTACTAATAAATATTTTTTGTGGAATCAATATTTTGTTTTGTAGTGTCACCATATGAACACCAAAGTTTCTTCTAAATTAACGAAAAACCACCAAATTATAAAAATTAACGAAAACCATAAGAGAACCTAAAAAACTAAAACACAAAAACCTTGAAAAATAAAAAAATAAGCAAAAAAGAAGAGAAAAAACAAAAAATAAGAATAAACAACCAAATAATCTAAGAGGAAAAAGGACCAATTTTTTTTTATAAGCATAATTTTCATTTTAATAAACATACTCTAAAACCTCCATGAAGACCTTATTTTCAATGTAGCCCGCTAAAATGGAGCAGTGAGTCGAAACTTGTAGCCTACCAAAATGGAGCAGTGAGTCGAAACCTTATTTTCAAGGTAGCCCGCCAAAATGGAGAAGTAAAGCACGCTTGATTTTGGATTGCAACCTCTGCCCATATTTCCGCATCGAATACAATTTGTGCAAAATTTTGTGGTAAGTCACTTTCCATGGTTTCAGTTAATTTTACTTTTCAAATATGTACACGGTTAGACCATATGATCCATATGGTCCATTCTTTTTAATAATTTTACTAGTTGCTTGTTGACTAACAGTGATTATCTTCTTTTTTAGGCTAATTATGGAAAAGCATATCCATCTTGTGTTGCAGAAGTTAAGGATTTATATAGAGAACTTGGAATCGAGGTCTGTTTATTCTTTTCTTTTCCGTTATGAGATGTTAAAAGTGATCTTTTCTTTTCGAAGTTTCCACTATCAAATTGCACAGTTCACAAGAGAACTTACTTTTATCTATAAAAATAACATTAAGGGACATGTAGATTGAGTTGTCTATACAAATTTCAGAATTTGAACTCTTAAAATTAGCTTCCACTTTTTAAGGAGGGCATCCAAATCACTTTTGAAGTTGAGTGTAAAAAACAGAGTAGCACGTAAAGAAAAAGGATAAACAATAATAAAGTGAAAAGTGACTCTTCTTATATCAACCATGTAGAGTACAATGAAAGGAGTGCAAGGATGGTAGGGGTTTAACATTTACAGTGCAGTGGAATAGTAGTTCAGTTGTACAGTAGATGTCATCCTGCTTTGTTTGAGAACTCTTACTGAATTCCCAAAAAAAGGAGTTCCCAAATGACGCCAACAACAAGAGCTGATTCATAGGCCCTATTAAAATCTCTAACTTTTTGGCTCCCCTTTGATACTTTTCTGCATACTTACATATTACATCTCCATGATTAATATGGATTGGAAGGGTTGAAAGGGCACATGCTAGTCTTTTCCATGTATTGGGCAATAAAGAGTTTGAAGTGACTAAAAGAATCAAATGTAGCTCTTTACTCTAGATGCTTTATTCTCATTCGGTTATTAATATATCCAGATATAAACCATGATGACTTAAATCAGAACTAAAAGGAATCTCATGAAAACTACAAGAAGAGATCAGTGATTGGATGAGTCATGGAAATGAAACCAACTCCATAAGCCACAACAAACAAAATATGCAATGCAAATGAGAATACATGCCTTCAAAGGAGTTGTCATGGATAAAGAATCATCCTCCCTTAGATCTCTTGTGAGAATGCCTGAAAGCTCTTTAGTTATCCGCAATATCCACACGCTATGAGCTTTGATATAGAGATTGTACATAGTCTTCTTAGTTTATTCAATTTGGTGCTATTATTTTTATCCTATGATTCAGGCTTCAAACCAACCCCTCTCATTAGTAGTTGTCTTCTAGAACTGTCTAGAAGAGGGTAATCAAAATCCGTATTGGAGTATTTGAAAGTTGAAGATCCTTTCCCTCAAACTGAAGCTTTGTTCTCGACAAACTAGAGGTGAGACAAGCCAAGAACTAGTGGAAGGGAAGTTGAATGAAAACTGAGAGCAACTAAAAGCCTTCCTAAGAAAAGTGCCCTTTCCACTATAATTGTCGGTTCTAGTGTCTCCTTGTTCATTTTCTCTAGCATCTCCTCATTTTTCATTTCTTGATAGAGAGCTTCTGAAAGATGTGCAAGATGTTCTTCAATCTCAACAATCAATGTTGAGATAAAATGGAAGCATTTCTCTTGAAAGTAAGGTGCTAAATCATTTATCCTTGAAGGAGATTTATGTGCATGAAGAAAACTTAGGAGGTCTTCCAAAATATTCTTGGACCCCTCATCTATGGTATCTTTTATTTGACTAACCTCAGTTCTAAAATAAGCATTAAGGTGACCAAACCAGTCTTCATCATTTGTCATCATAAATCTGAAACTCAACCTAGGTAAATTGACAATTTTTAGGTCCCCTCTCTTGACAAGCCAACCCTCATTAGTAGTTAATTTGTGCAAATGGGTTTCAACATCTTTGTAACTTGCCAGAGATGTAACTATGGCTTCAAGGCATTTACCAACCTTAACTCTCACGTAGATCTGCAAATCCATCAACTATTATTTGTTTCCTCCTACTAACAAACATGCTTTCAAAAAGTTCATCCCACAAACTCTTTGAGTGCTTCAAAACAATCTCACACACACATTGACATGGAAACTCAACATTTGAACCAAAAACCATTTTTAGCCACTCCAAGCTCCCTTCAAATGCATCCAGATTGTCTAATGTTTCTCTGATCAATGTCTCATTCTTTGCAAGTTCCTTGCCACTTTTCACAAGATCAAGCAAATAATTTCCCCCAAGCCTATCTGCAGAGAGAATAGCATCTACACATGTCTTAAGCCATGCTAAGAAAGACTCTGATATAAATTCCCTTGACAAAATCATCATGGTAGCTTGTAGCTTATCTCTATGAGATTTCCACAACTGCACCTCAGTGTTTGGGTTTGGAATCCCACCAAACAATTGTAATCTAGGTGGCACTGCCAACACAGTCTTATAAAAAAGAGGCAAATCGTTTAGAACCTCCAAGAAGAGTTCCCCAACCTAACATAGCATTACCTGTATGATTCTTACCACATTACAAAAAATGGAACTGACTGCCCCCACCTTATTTTGCATAAGCTTTATCTAGTACAATGTGCTCCCACCTATTATGTGGTTGGCTAAATCCTTTTCCAAAGCATTGGTTCCTTGCCCCCATTGGATTTTTAATTCTTTGCTACCTTGGTTGAGTTCTTGAGTTGCGTTAATGGAAAATTGGTTCATCAAATTTATGTGAAGGCCAAGAACTTTGCCTCTGCCTTCACCTTTCTATTATATTCTTTCATTGAATTGTTATAGGTTGAGGTTATATTTCATTTAAGTGATTTGATCTTGTTTGTTTGATGATTGGATAATGGTCCCATAATCTTGGTAGATTGGCATGGTGGGTTCAATATCCATATATTGATTTGCCAAAAAGGTCTCTATTGTTAGCATGGGCATCTCCAACATGGAGCCTGATAGCAATTAGGAGCACCATTCAACCTCACTTAGAAAAATTTCACAAAAAATAGGCTTCAATCTCTCAATTCCTCCAATCCTCAAGCACTGTAGAGAAGATATAAAACCATTTTCAAATACTCTTTAATGACTTCTAAAATATATCCCAAATTCACCATAGGTTGTTTTGGAACAATCTCCAAATTGCATTTGCTTTAAAGTTTCTAAAGCCTTTTCAACAAATCTAATTTGTGTATATCGCACAATTATTGTAGTCCATGAGACCACATTTCTTTGAGGCATTTTGTCAAACACTTCAAGTGCCTTGTCTATGATCCCACATATAGCATACATGTTGGTGCAGGAGCACCTAAGCTTCCATTTTCAAATTTGAAGGCCATTGCATCTTACTAGGTCATTTTAGCATTTGAGGAGGTCATTTTATGTTAATTAGGTCTTGTGAGACCATTCACTATGAATTAGGATGATTTTAGACTCAATTGGGTAAAAGAGACAAAGTTGCAAAAAAGTTGTAAAATTGCAAACTATCAAAAGTTGTTGTAGGTCATTTTTGTCAAGTTTTGCAAAATTGCTAAATATAGTGCAACACAAAAAATTTTGCATGTCTGAAGAAAATAGATGCTCCTCCATCGAACATCAAATGTGCATTGATAAATTGAAGATATATTTGATATACAAATTTAAATAATAAGGAAATATTAAACTGGAGAAAACCAGATAATTGAATATTTTCAACGAACAATTGATACCAATATAAAGCCACAGAATCAAAGATCCTTCATTGATTTCCTCAAAATTATATCTGCAACATAGTCTTTTGAAATGGAAACATAATGGAAGCTTTCTGCTGTCTATCTATCCCTATTTGTCTACTATCTTCTCCTATATCCTTCTTTTGGTCTTGGTCTCTCTTATATACACGAGAGGCAACAAGCTTTAGACCAAAAGACACGACTCTTGATAACAAAACATGATTTTGAACTTAATTTAAGATACTAACACAATCATAAACATGTGTACCAATCCGTTAATCTCTGAGTAAAAGCCCGTGGTAATCTAAGACCTATTCAAAACTTTTACTATATGATAGGGTCCACATCATTACCACCGACCGATTCTAACTGTTGCTCAGTTGTACCCGAATTATCCACTACTGGACTTATAAACAGATTGAAAGCTGAGAGGTGATCAATGTACCCTTTTTCTGCATGAGTGTCAGCATTGGATATGACCACCTTCATATCATACTCTATGTACATGAATTTCTCAATTTGTTTATGAGTATTTTGCAAGACCATATCCTCATTGTTGATGTCCTGCAATGCAATTGTTAGAAACTCTGTAAATTCTGCTTTCCAATCATCCCTTTCTCGAAGATTCCATGTATCATCATGGAGTGCAGGAACCAAATTAAAGCAATCGAGGTCTTCTCCGAGTCTTTCTTGATATTGGTTGTGGGATCTCACCAAGTCATTATATCTTTGCAGCGTTTGGTCTTTCAAGATCTGTTTACCCAGAAGTTCCTTCTTTTTTATCAATTATTCTTCCTTGTAACTAGACATTCTCCTCTAGTGCTGATTGTATTTGCTTAAATACACCCCAATAATCATCAGCTTGCTTTATCAGCTTATTGAACCGCTCTTTAATTATCTAGGACACAACATTGTACTTAATGATTTTCACCTCCTTTTCCAGTGTTTTACACTTTTCTTGGGCTTTCAAATGGGAGTTTTTCCAATAGGCTGCATCAACTAATGCATCTAACACTCTCTTATCCTTTTCGAGCCATGGAGCATACAATTCTGGAGCAAAAGAGGAAGATGACTTCTCCATTTGATGTGATAATTGCATTTTCAAATTTTCATTCTCTTTGACCAATTTTTCAATTTGTGCTCTAGTGAATTTTCCACATTGACATTCAGCTCTGCAATTTCTAAGGGATTAGTGTCCGCAACTCTTTTGACCAAAAGGTGTCCAAATACTTGATTAGGATTGTCAATCACTGCCGACCTCTTCTCATGAGGGTATAGTGACCAAATAAGCAAGGCATCCTCATCTGGATTATATCTAGACCTTGAATATATCTTATCACTAGCTTCCTCTAATAAGTTCATTGTTGTATCCCCTCTTTTTTTGAAATTATCGAACACAATTGCTGAGCTCATGTCCCATCCTGGTAGAAGTAGTACCCCAACCTCTTGAAGTAATCCTCTACCTCTTTCAGGAGTGATGGATTGCATTTCCCTATCAACTTCCTTTTTCAATTCTCTTAAAGCATCAACTTCCTTTTCAAGAGTAATTTCTTGCTCCTTTTGTCTTATTTTCTTCCCCTTATACGCATAGACAAATGATTTGAACTCGGGAGTTTTAACAAAATCATTATCATAAATGAATTCATGACCAGCCTTGACCCTAATGCCATCAGATAACTTATCTGATGTTTCAAACTTAACAAGTTCCTAAGGGGGCTCATATTGTGTAATCACAGGGGCCTTTATTTGTTCCATTGGTTGCTCCTCTCCATCACTCTCCTCATCACTTCCTTCCTCTTCACTGTTGTCAGTGGAGAAACATACATCAGGGGTGGGTTGTGGGGGTATGTGATCCAAAGGCTCCACATCCTCAGCCTGCATTCCTGTGTAACTCGTATGAGATGTATCAAAAACGTATAAGGGCACATCTTTTACTATTTCATTCATATGAGCAATAAGTTGCTCAATCCTAGCCAAGGGATCTTGTATATCAACAAATGCTTCTCTATATGATGGGACATTCTTTCTCTTCCATTCCTCTGTAAGCACAACTTTATTAGATGAAGCCATTCTCTCACCAGTGGAAGCTTCATCTCGGTTCCTGATCACATCATCAAGTGCAAACCAATGCTCATACCCTGACAAATTCTGAGTTAATCTTGCTTGATGAATAAATCCCTTTGCATCAAATTTCTTTCTTTCATACCCAAGAGGAAGGTTGTAATGAGCTAATTTAGCATCAATTTCTTCATATCCTTCAATGGCACATATTGTGAAATCTCCAAAACAAAGAGTGCTAGGAAAGAGTGATTGTTTATTATGACTCTTGAGATGTTTAGTATTAGACCTTGCTAATTTTCATCCTATTTCCAAATAAGTAACTCTGTTAAGAACCACTCGAGGTAGCAAATGTGGAACCCCTTCAAATAACCCTTATTACTATGCAATCAGAGAAGGCATACCCATCTCCCCAATTATGGTTCACCTTGCCTCTCGGGATTTTTTCCTTTGGTCTCAAAAATCTCTACACCTCAGGGGATAAATTGTGATCATATGATAGCCTAGCAACTTCATTAGTGGTTTAACAAAATATTCTTGAAAATATAAATAGTGAGACCTCTCACATCGACTATCCCATAGTGCAGTCCACATTTGTATAGGTTTAAAGTTTTCATCTTTATCTGTGTCTTTGATTCTTAATTCTTTACCCCACACATTTCTAGCATGTCCCTCATATAAAAGTAAATGCATTAACAAGGAATAGTGTTTGAAATCTATGCAATCATTGTTGTTTTTGATTCTTTCAAGCCCTTGATTTAGGACATTCGCCAAATAGTTTGCATAGTCGAATGACCTAACATCTTTGCTTTGTATATCAGCTGCTTGAACCATTGGTGCAACAAACATAAGTGGTGGAACCTCAATTCCAAAGACTTGACCAGCTGAGTAGTAGGTATATTGGAAGTATTCTTCAAACAAATCTATATGAAATGGAGGGTTTTCATTGCTCAAATTTTTTTTGAGTTGACCTTGCTCTTTCTTAGGTCTGTGCAAAGCTAGCTTCCATCTCTTGTAAATAGTATCCATGCAACGGTATTTTGTCAAAAAATTTATAATGGTGAATGGAAAGTTCATGGGACCTTCTAACTGAAATACATTAGAGATCAAGTCTTGGGAGATAACAAGCATATCGACCCCATTTGGTGATTGGATAGTTCTTTTCTTGGCATTATACCAACTGGCCAAAGCTTTCACCAATTCTACGTTGATGAACACGTTTGGCACCACAAGTCTTCCTAAGTTCAGTCTCCATGGGTTACAAACTGGTTGAAATCTGAATTGTTTTCTATAGTGATACATAAAAATCTCATAGCCCCGGTGTGGTGTCCAAACATCCCCAAGACCCCTATGTTTATCTAACAATTTACTTGCTTGAACACTTCTTCTGGGTCTTGGCCTTGACCCCAGACACTAATCTATCAAGTCTTGGTTTAAATTCCTCTTTTCAATTTTTTGTTTCTTTGCCTCAGGTTTTTCCACATTTTCTTCCATTGCAAACTTTGAAAAAATGCAACTTTCTAGCTAAGAGTGGAGTACTTATATGAATTTTTGCTTCTTCTGGCTTCACTGTGTGAGAGCTCCAAGTTCTATCCTTTCTACTTGTAGACACACAAAATTAGCATCATGCATAATCATATTCCATTCAACAAATAAATCAAGTTTATTTATCAATCTCCTAAAGTCATCAACTTAAATCAAATAAATCAAACTTGATCCTATCATCATCCCTTTAATTAAATAAGTCAAACATCTATTTAATTAAATCTAATTCATATTTCTCCTTTTCTGATTTAAATAAATCAAATATCTAAGTCAAGGAGGTCAAACTCACCTAATCATCATTAAGCTAACCTAACAATGATCAAATACTAATCCTAACCACTTGCATCCTCTAGATAATGCCACTTGCACAAATAAATCAATTTATTGATTTATTAAATCATCATTTTCACTCAACATGGCATTTATGGGGAATATTCTCTCAAGTTTGAAAAATATGACAAGTTGATTTGTCCCTCCAACATTGCATTTATTTCTCATTTTCTTGTCCCCCTCTCAAAATTTATTGCACAGATTTGAATTTGAAATTCCCTCTCATGGGCACACTTCCCAAATCTTGCACATCCATTGGCCTATCACCACTTGACAAGTGGCCTCTTCTCATTGATGGATCTTTAGTCCCACATTCACCCATTTGGCCAATCTCTCATCAAAAAAATCTATAAATGAAGGCCTTAATCCTCATCCATCCATCCACAACTTTTATGCAAGGTTACTCTCTTGGTTTGAGAACTAATCTTGCTCTTCGTCATTTTAGCTTTGATCAAGGATTGAGAAAGGGTCATTTGCACATTTGACACCAATCCACTATGGAATAGATATGCACTATGGTTTTCTTACGATTTTAGTTTGGTTTGTTTTGTTATCATGTTAGAGAGCATTTTGCATTATTTCATAGGGGCATTTTGATAGATTTTGCAAAGTACTAACCCATGCTTGAAGTGTAGTATTTGCAGATTTTTATGGATGCCTACACTACTTCTGCCCTTAGCGTAGCCTTTCTAGTTTCTGCAAATTGTATGATTAATTCGTGGTGCAATTCACCTTTGTGTTGGCTCATTAATATACCACCTGCTTTAGTCTTGTCATTGGGGAGAGTATTTATGTTAAATATCCCGATGATGCTTTTGATGCCACATCAGCTAGTAGTAATCATTCATCACTATATTGTTGGGACCTTGGTTCGTTTTCCACCGATGGCCACCTTCTCCACCGATAAGTGTTTTTCTTTCGGTCTATCGGTAAGACATCAAACAACATTACCCTGATGCATCCCAGCTTCACTGATAAGTGTTAGACTTTGATACCACATGATTATATCGGGCTATCAGGTGAGCTTCATCATTCATTTTGTCGATGCACCAAAGCTGCGGCAATGTTAGGATATTACGCCGATGTAAGGATATGAATTGCCCCTATCGGGCTATCGGTGGGGTGGTGATGGGAGTTCCACTGACAAAGTATTGTTAGCCCGATGGTATCAAAGAACTTCAATGGATTTTATAAATGTGATTATTTGGGTATGCTGGTTACAAAAATGGATTTTTTACACGAACCTCAGTAATTTGTCTAGATCTTGAAATTGAGTCTGGTGAGATTTTGTAAGGACTAGGAAATAAATGAATAGATGTTAATGCAAATATGTGGGATTATTTTTTTTAGTCCTAACACAAGTCTTTTGACATTTTTTTGTCTTATACTTATTGTGTGATGCATGATCTTTATTTTTCTTTGTTATTTTGTGCATGCATGTGCCATGTGTAGGCTTAATAGTTGGTTATTGACCTCTCACATGAGCTGATATGTTGGTGATCTGGGTTTTCTAAACAAAAGTCCCCCTGATAAAGCAGATTTCCCCCAATAGAATAATATGTAATAATATTTAATTGAGGGAGTATAATATTTCTTATAGGGATGTATTTTCTATGCATTGATGGCAAATTGTATTCGCTTGAAAGTTTTTAAAGTCTTTCCACCAAATTCATTTTGTGCATATCTATTGTAGATGTCCTTAAGCTATATGAAAAAGGTGTATATACAATTTGAGATCAATTGATAAGCTGAGACATGTAATGTTGATTTGATTTAAATTTTACTTAAGATATAATTTCGTTGCATTGCTAAATTTCTTAGTTCAATAATTGGGATTCTCAATGATCTTGTATACCCAAAGTGTATGTGATAGAAAGAAATTAGGTAGTCATGTCGATTAGTTTGACAATTTAAATGATCTTGAGTTCATAAGTACATAGTGATAAATTTTGACAAATAACATAATTTCTTGTTGCATTTATCACATACACAAAGGCCTTTTTTGATTGTAGTAGAGGATGTAGAGAGTGAAGCATTGACTACTTTGATCTTTGAAATTGATGATTTTTTTACTAAATTGATAATTTTTGAAGTTTCTTTTTCTTTCTTAGATGTTGAGTCTAATTAATAAGTTTAATGTTGTGTTGCAACTTGCAGGTGAGTATGTTGATATGATAAAGGCTAGCATTGTCAATCCTCTAAAAGTTATTAGAAATGCATTAGTTGATGTAGAAAGGTAAAACTATTTATCTTTATTATAATTAGTGAAGCTTGCAACTACAATATTTGATAAAAATTTACTTCCAAATATGTTTTTGATGGATGTTATATCTAATTTTGATACATTCACTATATCTAGCGCCTAAGTTTAGGGTGCCATAGTTGGAAAAGGAAAATAAAATGTTTGAATTTTATCCTCTGTATTATTTGACTTTTTTGAGTTTCTGATGTGCAAATTTTGAAACCTTGTTTTCAGGTTGCAGCTCCAAATTGGAGAAGTGAAAGGTCATAAATACCATCGAAGAAGATTTTAGAGGATCCGAAACTAATAGTGGCGGGAAAGCTGTGGATTTGCAAGGGGATTAAATGGGTCAAGCCCCTATAGGGAGTCGTTGCCCTTCCAAAAGGACTGCAGTTAAGGGGAAAATAGTATAAGTATATGAAAATAGGAGTATTCTATTTATATAGTGTCTGTAAGTTGCACTGTCGTTGACACATTGAATGTAACCAATGAGATTTTGATTTGCCAATGAAGTTTAATTAAGTAAATTTTCAGAGTGATTTTTTTTGCACTCATAAATACCGTTGTGGCTCTTTTTGATTTGTAATCTGTTTGAGTTTGTGTCTGATCAATCATATTTGTTTAAGCATTTTAGTCTTCATTTCATAGTGTTTTTTAATATTTGAATATCTATGATACTTGAAGTTTATATGCATAAATTTGTGAGGATTAATTAATTTAGATTTGATTTGTAATGATTAAATATATGACTAAAGTAATGACTAAATACATGACTAAATTAATGATTAAATATATGATTAAATTAATGACTAAATATATGGCTAAAGTAATGACTAAATATATGACTAAATAAATGACCAACTAACAACAATCAATGACTAAATATGACTAAACAAATCACTACCATGATTAAATAAATGACTAAATTAACGACTAACTCAATGACTAAATAAATGACTAAAATAGTTTAGTCATAAATTTGGTGGTGTTATAAATGATTACAAATAAACCACTAAAATAGTCACGTGACTAAAATTAATGACTAAATAAATGACTAAATAAATGACTAAATCAATGACCAAATTAATTACTAAAATCAATGACTAAATAAATGACTAAAATTGTTTAGTCATAAATTTAGTGGTGTTATAAATGACTACAAATAAATCACTAATAGTCACGTGACTAAAGTTAGTCATTTATATGCAATTTTTAGTAGTTTATTTAGTCATATATTGTTGTTTGTGTACTAGTGTATGGATGATATGAAGGGTTGAAGAATTTCTATTGTAGGCATAGGAATTCATAAAAAAAAATATATATTATAAGAACAAATCTTAATTCACTAGTTAGGTGTACAACATATAGCTATAAGATTTCAATTTTCACATCATTGATTATAAAAATATATGGATGCAACATGACATAGTACAATGAGCATATGTCCTAGATGAGAAGCATGGGTAGAATTATTAAACATAGGCCATAGGTATAGTGTGTCATATTCCTACAAGCATATGATTTTAAGAAACGTTTTAAGAAAATTCTCTCAATAACCATGAACAAAAGACATAAAAATATATAAATGGTCAATCTACAATTACTTAAATTTTAATGGTAGGAAAGATTTCTTAGATTAGGAATTTCCATTTCAACTACTAAAATTTACTCTCATGGATAATATTTCCACCTAGATATTTTCATGCATGAGCAATGGAAGATTATTAAGTTAAGACAAATAGAGAAAACTGGATAGTGTTTGGGAGGGGAAAATAGTTTCAATGTTTGATGAAATTACTTAAGCTATAAATAATAAATATACCTCTTGCATAGTTTAATTAAGTAATGTTTAGTCAAATAATTTTTTCTTTTTGGTAGTTCTATCCTTAAACATCATCCAATTTAATAGTAAAAAAAAATAATTTTCACCAATAAAATAGGTTAGATATTTACCACATTAATCTTTCTTAGAAAATGACCGTGTTATTAACACATTGTTAGATCAAGAACTTGAGTAATCTTATGCACATAATCTAAATTCAAGGTAGTACATGTTAATTATTAGTAAAGATAGTAGATACGGAAAAATAGTTGTCTAACTTGTACACTTTATGGTAAATTTGTTAGTATTATACTAAGTGAATACCTTATCTTGTTAGGTATATATATATATATATATATATATATATAAATAATAAGTGCATTGATGTCATATGTGTTTAGCCCCATGTATGGCAAGCATGATCCTAAATTAAAAAAAAGGAGACACCACCTATTCATAAAGAATTATAATGTCTATAACATCACTCAATAACCTTTATGGAACTTAGGTCATAGTGTGAGGGTAGTTCAATGAACATATAAACCAATATTCTTGCAATAATAAGTGTTTGTAATAGAAAAATTTGTATATTCAAAAATAGTTTTACTATGCTTGTTATGACTAGTTAAAACTAACACATTGACATATTTAATATAAGTACATTGTGGGCCCATAACCCATAGGTCCTTGGATTCCCATCTTAACTTGGAAAATGGACATTGTGTTTGGAATGAGTTGATGAGAATAACACCACATTCTTATAAGATATGGAACGAAATAGGCTCTTAGGCTTATATATGGGACATGTCGAATCTTACAGGGGGAGAGATTGTCTATTCCAAAATTTTCTATGATATGCAAGTAGGTTATGTGATGTTTAAATCTTTCACATGTTTCTTTTTCTATGTTGTCAAACCTATAAGAAAAATAGGGATTTGGACCTAGTATTTTTATCAAGTACCTTGTGGATAGTCATAACCTATTGTCGTTTCCTTTTGCTTAAGGTTCTTAATGGATTTTTTTTTCTATTGTATTTTGTTATTGGACTTGATCAACCCAATAACCTTGTACAATTTCCTTATTATACTAAGATTCTATTTGTAAATTGATTTTGATATATGAAAAGAGGATATTCATGTAGTCTGGAATGCATGATACCGTCTTGGAATGTATGTGATTATGTAGATTATATGTTGTTCAATGATGAGTGACTATATAGTAGGGCATATGCATGTCATTCACTAGGTAAATTTTATGACAACACGATGATACTTTTGTAAATTTAGTATTGAAGATTCATGTAAGTGATTAAAATATTTATATTAGAGATAATGGGTTGCATGAGAGAACATTGATAAAGTTAAAAAATATGTGATTAAACGTATAAAATATCATTAGCTTTTATTGTAAATTCTTGATATGTATCTATAGTTCTAGCCATAGATTTTGATTGTAAAAATGATTCTCTTGATATTGTTAATTTAAAATAAAATTGAAAAAGATAGACTATGAATTAAAAGAAGAAAAAGATGTAGATAAAAGTAAAAATAAATAGAAACATTATGAATAATAATATATTCAATATCAATTTCTTCAATTATTGATCATGTGTTTCTTTGAGTTGTGATGCAGATGCATCTTGCACTATTGAGGACATTAGTTAAATTTACAGGGGGAGAATTATTATGTGACTTTTTCCCCAAGAGAAGATAAAGTTATGAAATAACCCTTTAGGATTAAAAAGGGGATGGAAAAATAAAGGATAATATGCTTCTTTAGTTTAAATAAAGAGTAATGAAGAATATTTAAGAGAACTCTTTTATGAAAGGGAGAATAATTATTAAAATGAAAAAGGGTGTGATGGTTTGGAAAACCACCCCTTAATGCTTATATAAGTATTCATGTGAGACTTGGAAAGTAACATAGAGAGAAAAGAGGAAAATAATAAGGTACTGCACATTGCAGAAATAGGATTCCAGGTTAGCAGGCTGTGAGCAAGGCAGAGAAGGGGCACATCTATAGTGTGTGTCCAACCTGGGGTACAATAGGGTGCACTTAAATGGTCCTAGCCAGGGCATGGTTTGCCACAAGTGTTGAACATTGTTCTTGAGGAACCAACACGTCGTGAAGAGCGACAAAGTACGCTTTTTGCCTCTGGTTGTTCACAGACAGAAGAAGTTGAACCAGTGTCCATTCCAACAATAGTTGGGACTCTTCTGCACATTTCAAAAGATAAGTATTAATGCTTGATAAATTATTTGAGCAATAAAATGTTTAAATCTTTTAAGTTAATTAAATTAATAATTTATTTACGGCATGATTGAATGTAATGAACACAATGGTTAATTAATTTATTATATTCCATTTAGTTGTAAATTTTTAAATATTATATTATTTTCTATGCATAAAAGTTTTTGAAATTAAATTATGAAATTATTTTAATTATTGCATTCTAAATTTGGGAATTAGTTTCATTTCAAGCTACATTTCAGATACTACAAAATTAACGAAAGTAAGAAACTCACCCAAATTTTAGGTTCAATTCACAAGTATAAACCCAAACCATATCTAGAGAATCGGTACATCAGTGTTAGAACATCTTATAGTGCATTTGGGAGGTCATTGGTTTGGCTCCTATTCTATCTATGTTTTTCTACGTGGGTATCAAAGCCAAATTAAGTGAGCTAAAGCAATGTGTTACTTTAACTGAATATTGAGGATCAACTTCCCTTTAAATACTAAAATGGAGGTACTAGCTGATTCATGATTTTGAACTTTTCAATTGCCCCACTAAAGACATAAGGACTTTTGGAATGGTTTTGCATTTACAGATAATTGATCTTATCTTCAAACATAGAACAACTTTTATGTACATGCCTTAAGTTTTCCTTAAGTTATCTACAAGTTCAATTGTGTGTCACCATGTGTCAATGTTCTATTTGCTTCCGCCATTTCGCGGGCATTATTTTATTCATAAAAGATAATCCTGCGGAAGCAAGAAGCCGCCACCTGTTGAATCTCTATGATGCATTCAAGCGGGGCCATTGGTCGGTCCCACCAATCTTACTTGGCAAGTGTGGAAGAGCGGGAAGGTGACACGTAGCAGAGCTGTGAGCGAGCCCATCATCTGAAGGTTGTAAAGGTGCAACTTGACACAATTTGAGGTGGTTGATGGATAAGTAAATGAGGACGAAGAAATTGCAAAGTATTGGAAGCATAAAGGGGGGCTCAATAAATGATCATTTTCGGCCACGTGGCGTGATCTTAACAACTTTTTCGCCGTTTTGCGAGCCTTAATCCGAGGCTTTGTTTCATGACTGCAGAACCGCAGGAAGTTGCCATGTGGATGTTGCTGACTTGGTTCTTCGACGACAAGGCTCTGTGTGAACTAAAAAGCTTCTCCACGTGGAATAATTTGATTGGCTTGTGCTTTTTTCAAAGCAAGTCAATCTTTTTCAAACCTTCTTGACTGATTGGCTCCGTCCGATTGAGATGCTTGCTGGAAGATCAATAGTCTAGATTCAAACTTGGCAAACAGGTAGTTGCGTACTCTCTGGGTCGCGCTAGTTGAGATTAATGGCGGAAAAGACGCCATCTAGCCTGGAAATTAATGCTTTTTTCCATAAAAGCGGGGTTTTGATCATTTGATCACCCACAATAGTATTATGAGCATCTAAGAAGCGAATTGGGCGAACTTGCAAGCTGTTTTGCATCAAAATTATTGTTTTCGCGTCTGTAAACCAATAAGTGCTTCTGTAACCAATTTCTTACTCAATTTCCATCGAAATTGCATCTAGCTACATGCTGTTGTGTCGAAATTGCATGCTAGGGTTTGTTCTGAGCTAGGATATTGATTATTCCTTTCGAATTATCTGAATTCGCCCTAAGTGTTTGCTTAATTCACATCAAAAGCCCTAAAAACTGTAAAACCCTAGTTTCTCCCCAAAATCACTACCAAATGTCTCCTCTCGAGCCTAATCCTCCGGTTCAACCTAAAGTCGAGCATTGCATGATGATTTATTAGCTCAATTACCCGTTTCAACTACTAAGAGTGTCAAAATACAAGGTCGTGGGTCAGACAAGGGTTTGGTGGCTCATTTCCATGGCTGTAGAGATGTCGAGCTCCCCATAACAGGATGGTCACTCTTTTGCCACTTGTACAACAAAGGAAATGCATCAGCGCACACGTCCAACGTGTGGAGACTTGACCTAGGGAAATTGGTGGTGCTTAACGTCTTCCTAGACGTAGACATATTAAAAGTAGTTGCAACCAATTATGATGAGACAATTAGGGTAGTGAGAACTTCAATGGGTATGGTCATGATCATGGTGGATAAGGAACAAATTTCACACATATTCAAACTCAATGAGGATGCTAACAAACTAATTGACTTTGAGGACAAGTATAATCAAAAATCCAGAAATCACAAAATCTTCAACATGATGGATTGTGGAAATCTCATAGCATTAAGTATAATCAAAACAAAAGCACCTATAGGACAGTCTTGTTGCCAAAATTTAGAGTCAAGGGTCACAATAATAAGAGTGTCAAAATTTTTCCCGTGGAAACAAAGCCTTTTAAGGTTGATAGTTTGAGAATAATTTCTCCAAAACTTATTACTCATTGTGGGGTAAACCTACAAAAGTGGTTTACAATTCGAATGAGGAAGGAAAACTTGTAAAAAATGACCCCATGGCAAAATTTTTGATTCTCGGGGTTCGAACAAACCAAAAAAGGGTTTGCTTGAACTAGGGTTCGAGCGAACCCAATTAACGCATGCATGGACAAAAAATAAATGAAAACCCTTTTTGGGAAGGGGGTTCGCTCGAACCCCTTTTTCCTCATTCTCCCCCTCAGGCACTTTGAAAGTCCAGATTTTACACTTCGAAGTTCGGGTTGAGGATGAAAATGGAGGAGACTTCACAAACCCAACTGGAATTAGGTAGTCCTCGAACGAGCTATCCAACGACTATAATTTTAATATGTTTTGGTTTTATTATGTATTTATTTTTTAGTTTTATTAAACATAGGTTTTTCACCGAAAATCAAGCTCTCTATTATGTGCATGTGGAAAAATAGTAGATTATCAATTTTTTTTTTGAAAAATATGAGTGCACCAGATATTGAAGTCCTTGATCCAACCAAAAAAGAATTTTGATACATACAAAAAGTTACGCGTTATACGGTCCGCTATGTCAATTGTAATTGGTTTGACTTCAAAACTTGATTAAAGAAAAAATATTCAATAAAACACTATCTAACCAAGTGGAAGCACTAGATATCGGAGCTACAAATCTAAATTCGAAAGAATTATAATTTTATTCTTCATAGAAAAAAAGTTATGCGTTATAGGGTGTCACTTTTTAAAAATGTTTTCTGAAAAAAACTAGTTTTCAAGGGAGATGGAAAAAGAAGTGCAATCTGATTCCAAAATTTTTGAAAAAATATATTTAAAATCTATAAACAAAATGTCACGAAACTCTAGTTTGCATCATCTTCAAATTCCTCACGGTTTAGCCGCTATAGGTGCCCGAAAGTGAAGATTTAGTTAAAAATAATAATTTCAATGTCTAGTTTGGCCAAAAATTGTAAACCACTATTGTGGGATCACCCTGTGTCAGATTCTAGGATTTGACAAACAAGAGGTCATTCCCATTTCCTTAATGTATATGACAAATAACATTCATAATGTCATGGTGAATGATTAGTTTGATTATGCAACATATCTTTCTAATGCTATTCACAAGGGGATACAAATTTGGTGGTGTTCTCTCTTGTGCCACAAGTTCTTATTCAGGGGAAGGACATAATTCAGCCTTGCATTGTAGATTAGTCATGTTGATGAGAATGGAGATTATCTCCCAATCCAAGATTGGATCCATTTGTTGAACATGCATTGTGGACAATCCAACTATGTTACTTTTAGAAACCTCTTTGTTGCCAAGCTCCTATCTTTCTTACAAGGTCAAGTTCCTTGGGTTCCAACAAAGTTGTTTGATTTTCTAAGGCCTATGGTGAGAAGGTCAATTGGGTATCCAACATAATTGGGGGGATATTATTCTCCATTTAGATTGCATTATCCTAAGAGTATATGGAAGCACTATAGGACCCTATGTCCCACCAAGGTTTGTACCTTTGATAATTGGCTTCTTAGAAGTCAATGGCAACTAGCTGTGGCTGAATAAGAACACTTAGAAAATCAAAGGAAAGGTTCATTCTTCCCTTTTCTTATAGTCTTTTTAGATTTCAGTATGAACAAGGACGATTGGAAGCAGCTATATGACAAATTTAAACCTTTCAAAATGGCTCAAGTGTAAGCAAGAAATTTTGACCCAAAAGGATTTATAAATGAACTCAGGATAAGGATTAAGAGGTCAAAATTCTTCCACTAGCCTAATTATAGAGAAGATGTAATCATAAATATCTTGAATGAGTAGGAGGTGAATATGAGAAAGGTGAAATGGACTGCCTTTTAGAGGAGTGAAGAAGCAAAAAAGAGGAAGGATGCTTCTTACAAACAAGCATGCATTGATGTTGATGCTCCAATTCTTAGGATCTAGACTATATGACAGAATATTGATAAGTTTATTGGTGAGGCTCCTCAAATTGAGGAAAGAGCTAAAGGGAAGGCCCCAATTTTGGAAGAGAGGCCTACATATCACCCACTAGGGGCCAAGCCTTATGTATTCAGTAGAAAACCAAAAGGGGTGGTTATTAGGGAACAACCACAACCCCCACCACAAGTGCAGATGCCCCCATCCCCTCTATCATAGAATATCATCTCCTTGAGCTCTCTATCTTGATGATGGATCACAGAGTGTGATCCGAAACGTTGATCCAAAAAAGCTTACACAATCTAATCCAGAAATAGCTTCTCTCATATTCTTATGGATTGTGGAAATCTAATAACATTAATATAATAGATATTGATTCTCCCCCAAGAGAATCATCGCCTAAAAGGAGAAGGGTTGAAAATGTGTCTTTGGTAGATTATGCAACTACTCCTGAAGAAGAAGATGAGTATGCAATAATTGGAGATGATGTGCTACAAAAAATGCCATCTTCTCAGAGAGATGAGAATGTGCCTCCTCTAGTGGATAGAATAACAAAAAGTATTCTTGGAGGCGTTGACCACGCAGAGGATGTTAGGGAGCTAGCCTGTACAAGATTTCTTGATGATGATTCTTTTGTTAAATCTCAAGAATTTAAGGATTTCCTTTGGAGGTGTAAAAGAGAGGACTATGAAAGAAAATTGAGAGAGGAGATGGCAAAATATCTTGGAGAGTTAAGAGACCAAGTTTCAAATAGGGTGGTGGCACAAATGAGTGCCAAGCATAAGGAGATCACATTTGAGAAGGGAAAAAGGCTAGTAAAGGAAAGTGGCATACTCTTATTACCAAAATGGAACATAGCCTCTGTAATTGCTTTAGATACAATCAAGAGACATGATGTAGAGGTATTTTCTACAGAAGATGAGGAAGCAGTTGCACTCTCAGGATAAGGGTTTAATCCCAAATGGGAAACCCTTGCAATTTGGGCTCTAGCCCCAAATACAAACAAGCCAAAGGTTCCTAAACCTATAGGGGATTTGAGGGGAGGCTTGATCATCAAAAGAGTTGTAGATACACTGTTTATTGAGGCTTTAACTCTTGCTTTAAATGTTGCACAATTTAACAGGTCAGTGATTGAATCGTTGCAAGAAAAGTATGATAAATCTTTGAAAGATTACCAAGACCTGTTAAATGAATATAAAAAGGCTAAAGAAACTATAGAACAACTATAACAACAAGAGTAGCCACAACAATAAGCACCACCTCCTCCACTACCTTCAATGGCTATAGTTGTGAGAGGAGACATGTCAATGGTGGCAAGCACTTCTTATGCTCCACCTTGAAGAACCAGAAATGAAAGAAGGGCATTGCTTGAGTAGTTTAGCGCATATGAAGAATTGTTGATGCATTATGATGAGGACAAGCATGAAAATAATATGCTTGTAATTTTAAATATGTTAGGGAATTTGATGAGGAAAATAATGAAAAGAATAGGTAGTGTTCATAAACACTATCCTTTGATGATGACTGCAATTGGCAGATTCACAAGGGATAAGACAGAGGCTATTCCTCTGATGAGAAAATGGGTCCATAGATTGAATTCTTTGATTGGTATGTGTAAGGGGGCACAATATGATCCAAATAATCTTGTGGAGATAATTCCAACATACCAAATTTTTAAAACAACTAGTGAGTATTAGGGATTGGTAAGTCCCTTGGAAGACAGGATCAAGGAATTGATCAAAGAGTTTGATGACAACTTAGGTATATTTCCTGACATAGTGAAAGCCAATGGAGATGTCAAGTCTTGTGAAGAATGTAAAGCACAATTGGAAAGTATTACAACAATGCTTGCTTACCTCATATGTGAGAAAGACCTAGTTGCTATTGAGCTTATGAAGAACAGTTTAGATAGGGTCTGAGACACTAACATGTTCTTGGAAGAGTTTGATAAGGAAGTTGATCAAGTGGTCCTGAAATATGACACGTATAGAACAAAGTTGGATGAATTTATTGCATTTAATTGGTCAACAAAAGAGCAATTTAAGGCATGGGATGACAAGTATAATAGATTGCTAGAATTATAAAGTCTTAAATGTAGTGGCTTTCCTATTGTTATTTTTATAACTTTTTGCACACTCAACACCAACATGTTCTTCATCAACTTCAATAGGAATTTTTTCTTCTATTGGGACTAAGTTTTTGTCCTAATCTGCTAGATCAACAATTCTCGGGTTTTTGGAAGACAATGAAAGTGAAGATAAGAGAATATTTTGATTCGAAGTACCACCACTTTCTACAAGGAGTGCTTTTGGAAGAAAAAATAATATTCTACAACTACATGGATAACAACATTTGTCCTTTATGGAACATTCTCCCCATGGGAAGTTGTAATCATATATTGTCTTATAAAGTATGTCAAATGAAAATGTGACCTGTGTAATTTTGCTCGAAGCTTGTTTTGCTCCCTTGTTTCTGTAAAAGGGAAATCAAGGCCATTTGCACGAGATCTTGGAGAATTTTTTTTATGCAGAGCAATTGCAATTAAGTTTGTTTTCCGAGTCTAGTTCATTTATCTGAAATAGGATTGTATGTGATTTGCAATGTTGTATAATAGTACTAGCATTTATCAATGAATATGTAGAGGAAAATTTTCAATATAGTTGTCTTCTACATGTATACAACTTACAATTTATGAATAAAATGATCAAGGATTGTTTTCATCTTCACAGTCTTTCCTGTGTTGAATGTTTCTGTTATAGCTTCCTCTCAAGGAGTAGACTAAATGCTTTAACAAGAATGTTGAATTGTATGAATGTATGCAAGGATTTGTAAGTAGAGTTGGAATGAAATATTATGGGTAGTAGTGTAAGGCATTACTGTAAAGCTTAATGATGTTTGGGGAAAACTACTGTTATGTGCATTTCTATTACATTAATCTTGTCTTTGTGCCCTAGGTTAACACACTAGTCTGTTGTAATTGTGTTCAATACAATCTCCTTGGTTGCATACTTAAATGAACATCATGAATTTCACTTTCAGTTTAAGTTATGTGTGTGCTTAATGTTATTTCTATGTTCTTCTATAATAAATTGTGTAAATGCTTAAAGGATCTAGCCCAATCTTTGAGAATTTTCATAATCATCAAGCAAATATGCTGAGAACATATCTGCTTATTACAGTATTTAGGATAAATGGCAAGGAGATCTTTCATAATATTGTAAGGGATCACCCTCCTAGGTCTTGCAAAGCCTAAAGTACCAAGGGAAAGTTAATCTAACTTTCTCCTAATAGTTGGCCAATCCCTCAAAGATATTTGATCATTAGACACAAATATCCTATAGAGTATCTTTGGGTGTAGCTTGGGAATTAAAAAACAACCAACATGAGTATTGAGGTTTAATATCTCGTTAAATACTACAATTGAGGCACTACCTGATTCGTGGGTTTTAACTTCTTAACAAGTGCCTCACTAAAAACTTAGGTGCGGTCTTTAGGATGGATTCTCATTTCTAGATAAATGATATTATGTTGAAACATAGATGGCTTTATAAATCTGTATACAAAATACATATTTTTTGTTTACTTCTTAAGATTTGTTCTACTTGTACATTGCTCACTGTAGCTCTAGTAAGTGGAATGAATGGGGGATTCTCTCCACATTTTTTTCTCTTTGGCAGTCCATAGTAAATTTCCAAATTCTTTGATTCCTCCTCTACAACCACACACAAAGCTGTGAGTATATTTAACAATTAGGAATGCTAGCCATCACCAAAAATGCCAATTGTCAAAAACTTCTATTGAACCATGTAATCAAGATATCCATGAAATCATGATAAATAACCACGCTACTAGTCCAAATAATCTACAATACAAGCACTGTAATAATCAATCTTCTCATCCTAATGCAACGTAACAATGCACAAGCTACCATAAACAAGCTGAATTGACTAAATCTACATCAACATTGAAAACACCTATAGATAGAGATAGTCAACATTCAAGTAATTGTTGCAACCAATATGTAACATGCCCATTGTTCTACCCAATAAATTTTCTTTGTTTTACCCACAAGTGAATAGTTTATGAGCAATAAATTTTTTCTTTCAAAGTAATTTTGTCGAAGTTCCTGGTAATTTCCTTTTCTCATAACTTTATACACTCTAAGGTTGTTCAGTTCTTTTCTCCTTTTTAATTAGAACTCCAAATTGACCTTGCCTGTTCTAGTTGGTGGAATCATGTTGTCTTTCATCTTCACCTTTTTAAGTTGTTTCCCTTTTCTGACCAATCTAGTCTCTAACCTTTATTCTAAGGTGCCAACTTTCACTCTTGATTCCAATTATCATTGCAATATTTTAACCTTGTATTGAATTAGGTTTTTCAAGGGTTATCCTACCTCCTGGATACATCTCTTGTTGATTTTAATTCACAAATGGTGAATTTATACCTCGACTAAGTTTCCAATTTATGCTATCAATTAGTTCCTTTTCATAAAGCATACTTATAGCTTCATAGTATCCTTACTTAATCCAAAATCCTTGACTCTTCGCATCTACAGGTTGTTATCAATAAGAGGGATTACTTCAATTCTTTCTATCCCTCAGAGTCATTTAAACTATTTCGTAGGGTGAAGGTGCTTATTAGTAATCCTCCATAACCTTCCTAATGAACTTGGTTTCATAATCTTTTGCAATCCAAAGGTGTATCTTAATGAGTTGTTGGTTTAGGAGTTTTCAACTCCAGGGATGATTCTTTCCTAGTCTCGAACTTAAACAAGTTTTCAAGAAACTTAACTTCCTTTTTGTTTCCCCTTTGTTCTTTTCCTCTTGCCATCTTGGCATAAGAACTTTTCAACCATTAACTTCCAATAAGGTTCATATTTTACTTACGTAATGAGCTCATAGGTTCCAGAGCTGAACCTGGTAGCTTTGATACCACATGTAACATGCCCATTGTTCTACCCAATAATTTTTCTATGTTTAAACCACAAGTGAATAGTTTATGCATATCTATATGTTTAAGACTTCATTTTTGCTTCCAAAAGGTACTAGTTTTAGCGCCACATTTCATGCTTTAGCACCCTTAAGAATAGTGTTGTCAAAGACTTCTTCCAATGTTCAAAACTACATTCATTTCCTTTGCCAATGTTTCAACTTTATGCCTCTTATTATGTGCGGCCTTTGCCTTAGTGAATGTTTTATGAATGTTGTTTTAAATGCTAACCTTATAAATCTGCGTATGAACAAAAATAGACCAAGTCAAAGGCCATGTATAATAAGAGGCATAAAGTTGAAATTCCAGCAAAGGAAATGAATGCAGTTTTGAATGTTGGAAGAAGTCTTTGACAATGTTGTTCTTAAGGGCGCTAAAGCATGAAATGTGGCACTAAAACCTATAGCTTTTGGAAGCAAAAATGAAGTCTTATACCTATAGATATGCATAAACTATTCACTTGTGTGTAAAACATAGAAAAATTATTGGGTAGAACAATTGGCATTTTACACAATAAGTGACCAACCCACAATATTGTATAAATTGTAGATCCCAAACCAATGCAACATGTAAACTCACTCTCACATTAGTAACCTACAAATTGGGATAACAAAGAAGATAATCTATAATCCTCTCATGACTCAAACATCAAATCAACTCTAGATCTAATTTGTCACACAAATTGAAAAATGAGTAACCATATCCAAGGAACCAAATAAATATTCAAGAGATAAGAACTTCCTAGGATTGAACCACACCACCACCTATCTAATAAAAAAAAATCAAATATAATAATCCAATCCTTTCAATTGCATTTATGACCATGTCATGCCAATTCTTAAATGTACATGAATATCCATGACACCATAATGATCACTATCACTATACCTATAGTCAACTCTCAATAAATTGAGACTTCACTCTCACATGTGTATCAACCATGTCCTCGAAATAGAAGACAACTAATGTACCTATTGCTCGCTATCAAAGTCTACACTCTAAAAATATTTATAAACCTATATATAAAAAATCATCAAATCTAATAACCTAATACAATATCATATAATGGTCTCATACGAACATGCACTCTTATAATTTTTTTCCCAAAAAATTGTTCATATGCTCACACAATCACACCCTAGATCTTAGGCTCCTACAAGTACTTAAACAAGCACAAACCTCTTTCTACCTATCTAAGGGAAAATCAATTAATTCATTGTGTAGTATGTTGCAAATTCTCTCCATTGCCTATTTGAAATATAAAATATGATTCCATATGCTCATGATATCACATGTTAACCATTCTAGACCAATATTAATTTTAGACACAAAATCATGACACAAATAAAAAAATATGATGGCTAAACCTATACAACTATATAGTTCTTGGAGAGAGCTTTTTGATAGTTATGAGTAGTCAAAAATTTGATATCGTAGGTGAAAGTTATTCCCCATGGAAGGAAAATGCCTTCCAGGGGCTATAAGGGGGGCAAAATGGGCCATGTTTGTAGAGTCTGTATGTCAAGTGACACTTGAGTGGTGCTCTAACAACAAGTTGTAAGGTAGTGGTGGGTAGGTGGTGCACGAGTTGTGGGTCAGTGGTAGACCCAACTATGTTTTTAATTCAATTTTATTTTTTTTAAAAGCTACACCTTAGCTGATTTGATTGGGGGGCCAAGATTGAGGGCTATGCTTGCCAATTGGAGCTATTTGAGGTTGGCACATCCATGTTGTACTATCACTCATACTTGCTATGTTGTCCATAGGGGATTGGGGTACAAGGGTACATGCAAAACACTTGCTAGAGGATTTGTAAATGGGGTAGCAAGTTAAGTGGGATTAATCTTGGAGGAGACTCTATGTTTAAGCACATTTGAGTTGAAGTGATATTAGGATGAGTGACTACTTGAGAAGTCTAAGTACTTTACCCTTGTGAGTACCACATAGATGCAATGAATGTTAAGTGGACCATTCACGCTCATAAGAGAGGTGTTTGTGCGAACCACTACTTATGAATTATGGGTCAATGAGTTTGACTAAAAAACCATGTAGTTAATTCTTGATAAAACATTATAATTTGATAAACGGTAAAAAAATATCTCTTACTTACCAATGGATGAGCTAAAGGGACTCATGTTGAATGGTTCATAAGACATAACACTTGTTGAAGATTTTGCAAATGGGCTAACATGCTAAGTGGACTTGATATTGAAAGAAACTCTATGATTAAGCACTTTTGAGTAAGAGCAGTCTTGAGATGGGTGTCCTCTCAAGAAGTGATCCTTTGTAAACAGGATATATAATACTATTCATTTAAAATTGCTTAAACAGCAACGATGAAAACGTCAGATGGGAGTCGCATTTTGTTTTTACATTTGACAAATTTGTAGATATGCAGTCGACATCAGCCAACCGTATGAAATCAGAGAAGTATGTTTGGCATCTGAATCTATAGTCTTCCATGTTTACAACCCAAATTCTAACAATATGCCTGCCCAGGGCGACCTCCCTAAGACTGACTTTTTGGAGCGCACGAAGTTTATCTCATCTCTTTCACTGTCGATGAATATTTTTCTACTTAATCCGCTTATAAACTTGCCTTGATTATGCCCACGTTCTCTTCCAATTAAGACAAAGTTTGGAATTTATAACACTTTTTCTTTCTTTTATGGAGCCATTTTGGGTGACAGAGAATTATCCCCTCCAATGTGGACAAGCACATAAAATAAAATATAAACAGAAGCATACAGTCAGATGATATAGATGTCACATTTCTGTTTTTATATAGTGGATTACAATAATATGAGTATGCATACTTCTAAATCAAAAGTTATCTTTGGACTAAGCAGTCGCGTGCAGGATGATCTCATCCTTCAAAGTCATTCAAAGATTGAAGCTCGCGTGAATGTGCCTCTAGGGGTTTGATCCTTGAAGGATGATCTTTTTAATCACGGATCATTAGCCTTGCCAACTGTGCTCAACCAATTAAACTACAACCCTTTGACATAACTTATAAACTTTGCCTTATCATAATTGTATTAAGAACTGTTTAAATTATTTATATTTAATATTGAATCAATGCATTATGAATTTTTTAATTAACTGATAGATTACATATAGTGTGAGATTTTACTCTGAAACAAGTCTCACATCTGCAAACAACTGTTGAGTCATCCAAAACAAGTTTCAATTGTCATTTAATGGTAAAAACCTCCAAAATATCAAGTGAAAGCCTTCAAAATCTCACTTATCAAGTAAAAATCAGATAAATATTGATTTGACAGGAACATTCTATTTCCATTTATGATAATTTTTGTCAATTTGATGATTTTTTTTTTCATTTGTATTGCTTTATGTTTTAAATTTATATGCAAATATTTCAAAATCAAATAATACCTAATTTCTTTATTTCCTATGAATACATCTTTACACCTAAAATTACAACTGCTCATAATAAATTATATTGATGTTATAAAAAGGTGTACATAAAAACAAAAATATAATCCACATAAAATAAAAATGTTATATTGCAATGCTCCTCGTTAGCTCCTCGTTGTTTCTCTTGCCCCCACATCTATTACACAACTAGCGTCTCCTCGGCTAGCTAGCAATGTCGCAGTGTCTTCCTATGTAGGCTCTATGTAATTTGTGTTTGGTTTTTCTTTTTTTGGCTTAGTCTTTTTAGTTGCTTTGGTTTTGTATATGTTTCATATTCTGTTTGAGGATGACTTTTCTGTCTTATGGATGCTTAGGGTAAGGTCTCATGGAGGGGGGCTTCCTAAAAAAATTCAGTGGGTGCTGAGATTTTTAAGAATATTTTAAAGTTAGTGGTCCCATGAATTCAATTTTGCAATTCAACTTAAGAGTTTGAGCTCCAAAATTTAAGGAATGAACTGGAGTACTTTGATAATAATTAATAAATATAATAAAATTTTAAGTGATAGACAAGTGGCAAAAAAATTACCTATGTTGTAGGGGAAATTTCTAGCCCCACCTCAATTTTACATAGGACCATATAGTTAATGTATGGCCCTATGGGGGGGCTTGGGCTTCTATTTTCATGGATCAAGCGGTCCCATGAAGCAAAAAAAAAATTATGCTACAGGATTAATTGGAATCGTTTCCTCAAAAATAGCAGCCCGTACCTTTTAGGACTGCAAATTCCGGTTGACGTGGGGCTAGAAATTGCCGCTAAAACATAGGTATTTTTTTTGCCACTTGTCTATCACTTAAAAATTTTAAATTCCTAAAAAAAAAAAAAAAAAAAGATTTTTTTAATTATTAATTTTTATCAAAGTACTCATTCATACCTTAAATTTTGGAGCTCAAACTTTTAACCTAAATTGCAAAATTGAATTCATGGCACCACTAGCTTAAAAATATTCCTAAAAAATTAAAGCTGAATTTTTTAGTAAGTCCCCTCGATGAGACCTTGCCCTTAACAATTATTTATATTTAATTTTTTATTATATTTATTTATGAGTAACCTTTCATTTCATCTTATTGAATTATAATAATTTTTAAATAAATAAAATAATTAAATATAAATAAAATAATAAATATAAATAAAATAAAATAATTTTAAGTAATTAAAAGAATTCTTCAAATTAAAATAAATAATGTGAATAAAAAAATAGTTCTTAAGAAATAAAATAATTGAAAATTATATTTTTCAATATTTTTAAATGAATTTATTTAAGACATTTATATTAATATATAATTATTCTAAATTTGAAAATCTTCTTATTTAAAATAAATTAATTTTCTGAATTTATATAAATAATAAATAGATAAATATAGAAGTCTCAATTTTAATCTCATTAATGATCTTTTATATGTCAATAAATAAAAAACTAATCCATCTTTATAATGGAGTCAATCTCTTCAGTTCCAAATAAATGGAAAAGTCTATGTTTGGAAAACTTTAATTGAGATCAATAGTTAAAATGTGTTAATTTTTTAATAAATAAAAAATAATTTAATACAATATTTTTATTATATAGTTTAAAAATATTTATTTTTTGAATAAATAAAAAAGTTATTTAAAATATTATATAAATCATATTAAAAATAATTGAAAGTTTGAATTTATTATGATTTATTTTGAAAAATAGTATTTCTAGTCAAATGTTAAGTGATGTTTATCTTAAATAATTTGGGAATATCTTAGTGGTTTAGGTCTTTCCTAGATATGACACTCTAAAATAATAGTTCTATCCAAAATACATGTAAAACATATTCAATAGAAGAATCACTCAACATAACGCCTTTAAGGACAATCCTAGATATACCTTATACCTTTAGTTGAATACTGTATATGTCCTTTGTTTAATGCTCATAACCCATCAAACCACCTTCTTCCTTTAATGTTTTCCATACCATTTCCAAATTTCTTATGTATTTCATATAATATCTTAAGTTGTGTTTCCAAACCATCACTGTTCATAAACAATTAATTTAATTAATTCTTTTTCCAATTCATTGTTCACCCATAATCATTATTTTATATTTTTTACAAAATAGTTTCATAGATATTTCTTTTACCCATATTTATTAAGATATTTATTTTTCTAGAATAAATTAAAACCTTGAACCTAGGTAATAATTACACTTGTGAAGTGAACGACCTCCTTCTTCCATCAACGACGTGTAGTGCTGGAAAAGGGCTGCAAGACGATCACGTCAATCTCATCCGTTCATCAGTTTTCATTTGCCAGTTATCGTTTACCAACCATTCAATGACTCACACTCCTGGTTTCATAAGAATTTTGATTGGATGGAAATCAAACTATGTTTGCAATGGTGAAATCTAGAGCCTCGAAGGCAATATTTCACGCTAGACCTCCTTTTCCATCAACGACATGTAGTGCTGGAAAAGAGCTGCAAGACGATCACATCGATCTCATCCGTTCATCAGTTTTCATTTGCCAGTTATCGTTTACCAACCATTCAATGACTCACACTCCTGGTTTCATAAGAATTTTGATTGGATGGAAATCAAACTATGTTTGCAATGGTGAAATCTAGAGCCTGCGAAGGCAATATTTCACGCTAGATTTATGCTCATGGACTTCCATGGACATACCATCTCAGAAATGGCGTAATCGTACTCAACCATTCAAGCCTGAGAAATCGTTGAAGTGGAAATAGTGGCAATTCCTCTTGGGCTTGCATAGTAGAGATCTCTTTTTTCTTTATATTGTGGAAACTTTAATACTATTGTACCCATGGCCTGAAAGCTCAATGACTTTTAAGTGGATATGGTGAAGATTTCTGTTTGGTTTGTTTTGCAGGGAATTCTATTGTTTGAACTTGCAGAATCGATGGCCATTCAATGACAAGATTTTCATGTCCCTATCCATCTCAAAAGCCCGATCATTATTGTGCAGTGATGTTTCATCCTCATTGAGGACCTCAAAGGCCCATCAAACTCATATCGGTGGAGCTTTGATCCTCTTTATTGTGCTCTGAAAGCACTATAAAAGTTGGATGGCAAGAAAAGATAGGTTGCCGAGAAACCAACCACATTTGCATTTTGTGTTGTGTGCCCTCAACCTCCCAAAGCCTGACGATCTGTAAAGCGAACTTTTGGAGCAAATTTTGCACCCACGAAGGCCTCAAGTGGAGATCATCATCCTTTCTTAGATTGTGTCCAGGCACACCAAAAGCCTAGTTAAGTCATGTTGGGTAGAAAATCATGGTTCCATTATAATTGAAAGTTTTGCTTATAAGAGGTTTTAACCTGCTTAACCAAACTAGTTGGCATAATTTTTCAACGTATGTTAGTTTTGATGTTTTCTTTCATCTTAAGAATGTCAAACTTATATTGAGAATTAATGATTTTTCAAATCAAAAGCTCTTAGAGGTTTGAAATTTATGTTGGATGATGTCTTATGTGAGGAAGACCTACTTAGTGATGTCTTATGTCTATAATGTCAATCTCCTCCCATTTTGGATTGGATTATCACTAGTATAAATTGGTTTTAGGGGTTGATTTTACACTTGTTATCCTTTTGGTTCATGACATACCAAGTGTAGTAAGGGATTTGCTATCTAATCCTCCAAGTAACTCTTTTTTCCATTTAATTCAAATAAATGGATGTAGAATACCCTTGGATCCCATTTTAAAAGTTAGTATGCATCTAGTCTCTTCTTCTTCACTCAAATTGTACCAATAGATAATACAACAACTCAATTCATGGGCATGCAAGTGTTTATATCTTGGATAAGAAAAAGGAGCTTAGGGGGAGATTTGGTGATGAATTAGATGGAAAACTAGAGATTGATTCTTTGAATAATTTGGAGGGTATCACACAAGACCTATTTTGAGAAATCATTGAGAGTTATACTTGATATTTCAAATTATAGTTTTTTAATGCAAGGCCATATCAAACAAGGGAACATCTGTTCATGTGCGGGCTCTTCCTCTATCCTTCTATCTCTCCCTCCCTCTCTCTCTCTCTCCCTATCACTCCCTATTTCTATATCTCTCTACTTCTTTATCATCTCTATCTCTCTCCCTCTCTCTATCTCCCCCTATTTCTCTCCCCCCCTCCCCCCTCTTTTCTCTATTTTCTCTCTCTTTGTATTTCTCCTTTCCTCTCCCTGCCTCTGTCTATATCTCCCTAACACTCCCTCCATCACTCCCTCCATATCCCCCTATCTATCTCTTTATCTCTATCTTTCTCCTTTTATCTTACCATATATCTTTATATCTCTCTCATTATCTTCCCATTTATCTCTATCTCTCTCTTTCTCTCCCCCTCTCTATCTCTCCCTCTCTTTATCTCTACATCTATCTTCCTCTCTCCCCATCTATTTTGAACATGTCTCTTTCTCTCTATCCATCCATCTCTCTCCCTCTCTATCTTTCCCTCTCCCTCATCCTAGACATCTATATATATCTATATATCTCTTTGCTTCTTATCTCTATCTCTCCATATTTATTATTCTATCTCTCCCTCTATCTCTATATCTCATTATCTCTCTAGCTCTCTCTACTCCTATATGTCTCCCTCTCTCTATCTTTATCTCCCTCTCTACCTCTATCTCCCTATCTCTCTTTACCTTTATATCTCCCTCTACATCTCTATTTGTCTCCCTATCCCTCTCTATCTTTATATATCTCCCTCTATTTATATCACTCCCTCTCTCTATCTATTGAGCTATCTACCCCTCCCTCTCTCCATCTCGCCTACTCTATCTATGTATCTCTCTATTTCTCACTCTCTATCTCTCTCTCCCCCTCCTCTCTCTATCTCTTTCTATCCATATCTTTCTCTACCTCTATCTCTCTATCTCTTTATTTCTATATAACACTCAATGATCCATTATTAGGAAGAGGAAAATGAAGGATTAGGATACAAAAATGACCTTAAAAAGAAGAAAGGGGAAGGATGGAGAACCAAAGAACAAGGTATAAGACTTCAAGGTGATCATTAGGTAGCATTTATTATTATATGTAATAAATATTCATAATTAAATAAAAGGAAAAATTTGAATATATTTTAAACCAAATAATTAAGAGTCATTAATTTGAAATTGGAGATATTTTATAACCAAGTTGATTCATGGAGGGGGCAAATAACACTTTTTACTTCTAATTAATTTTTAAGACCTTGGATGTAACTCTCTTCCAATTTCGCTCATTTTGTAGCCACCAAAAAGAGGGTACATCAATTGAGGTCACTTTTATATTTAATTTATTATTTTAATTTATACATTTGATATAATACATAATTAAGGTAAGAGGTAATATTTTTTCTCCTTTAATTCATCAAGCTCCATATATATATATATATTTCAATTCAAATAATTTATTTTTGTTCATTGTAATTTTCTAAATGTTTCAAATATTACATTTTAATATATTTAAAGATTACAAATTATCTATCCAGTGGTATGTTTAATATAGATTAATCTATTGAAATAACCCATATATTTTTATTTACTTAAATGAAAACAATTCTTAAACTTGATTTATTAATTTTTGAATGGAGCTTGAGGCTACTAGAGGAAAGTTCTTGGATGAAGCAATCGAGTAATTTTTGGAGTTCAATTACTAAAATAAGTCCATTTGGTAGGAAATGAGCAAGGTCATGAATGTAGTTTTTGAAAACTCATCAACATTGAAGGATGTAAAGAAAGCTATCAATAATGAGGTTCAAGTTTCATGATAACATAATTCTAGAATAATTTATTACATTGTAATGTTCTTTTAATAATTTTTTTTATCAAAAGATTCAATGTCAATTTCAAAATATAAGTCACTTTATCATACAATTATTTTCTATATTTCATTAATATTTAAAAGACCATAACTAACTAAAAGTTAATTATTTTCTCTATAAATGGAGTAGTTTTTTAATTATAAGAGGCTTTTGGCACTTTTCACAACTAGCAAGATAGAGAGAAAGAGATAGAGAGATATAAAAGAAGAGGAAGTAAGTGCAGAAAGATGGGGGGCCAAAACGGGGTCTTAAGTGGCCACCTTTTTTTTTTTTGAAATAAGGAAATATTTGTTAGAGTAAAGGTTTTAATTTAATCATGTTGATTAAATTACCTTTATTCCTTTCTTAAGATTTCACTTTAGTTTGCATTTTGTGACATTTAATAATTATATTAATTATTAAATGTCTTCCTATTAGGGTTTTTTTTAGGGATGCACAATATCCTTTTATAAGGATTCATCATTGTAATTTATCACTCTCTTGGATGAATACACTTTTCAGCTTTCAGAGCACCCTTGCTTGTTTGTCTCCATCTCTTCTTTCTGTGACAGGTTATTTACATGCAGGTGATCTTCGGGGTCTGTGAAGTTGGCTTTCTCAACTTCTACATGGTATCATAGCTCCAGACCTGTTGCTTCCTGTTCGATTTCTGAAGAATTTGGAGCTTCGAGGGTTTGATAGGGCTTTCAGAAGTTCTTCAGCTAATTTGAGAGGGTCTTGGTGCAGTTTTCAGATCTGGTTTCCTTGCCCAACGATTTTTTTTGTTTCTTTTTTGTTAAAAAAGAAATCAATTTTTTTTAGCATTTTTTACAAGCGCATGCATCAGATCTGGCATTTTTTTTGAGGATCTGGGTAACTCCATTTTTTGGGTGCATTTTGGGCCCAAACGGACCTCACGGTTGGATTCAGAGCGGCCAAAAACCTATATTTTCATATAAGGCAAGCCCAGTTTGACTATTGTTGATCCGGGAGGAAAAAAAAATTTACCCAAGGGCCGAAGATCTTAGCCCTTGTGGGCTGTGCAATTTTTTTTAAAAACCTTTACTCTAACACCCCCCCTTAAGATGAGCAAAAGTGCAGCTACAAACATATGCAAGAAAGCAAAGGTAACTACAATGCTGAAAAGTAAACTTGGGTCTCGGCAACAAGGCCTGATCAGGTACCCAATTACAACCAAATCTCTGTAAAGTGGAGAAAATAGAGAAAACCTCATGGGAAAAACTCTACTCCAAAAAGAGATGAAAGAAATAAATGCACTAATAATAGAAGGATAGGAGGTGGATAACATAAGATGGGTGGCGGCTACTTTAAAGGAACTTCAGTATTTAGACACCCTTCTATATTCCGATGAATCAAAGGATTGTCTCACAGTTCCTACTCTTCAGACTGAGATTATACTTGTATCAACATCTTCTCCTGTTGTTCTTGATCAGTTTGATATTGCCTCTTCTTTGGCTCCTATTGATTCAGCTAAGCAGGACATCATACATCTTTCAGACATGGCTACTTGGGATTCTTATCTCGCATACATTTCATCTTTGTTTGTAGAGTCCTATATTGTAGATTTGGAGGATTACTTTGAGGATTTTCAACTCCTCTTTGTTGACAGCCATATTCTAGCTGTTAGCCCACCATCATCTGTGCATTCAAAGGTTGTAGTTTAGGAATCTTCAGTTCAGTTTGGATTTGACATCTTTTGTTTCAGTTTAGACAGTGAGATTCTTCAGCATCCTATCATGGCACACATCTTGAGACATCTTGGTTCTTCTCTTTTCACAGGGTTTCTTCGACATTGTCCTTTGGATCCGTTTCTTCCCAAGGGGAGGAATATTATATGCCGCTTCAGGATATCTTTCTGGATTCTACCTCAGGCATCCATATGTGCGACAGGAGTTTCTTCATTGTGGGGGGGCCTTCTAGTCTCTTTCTTTTTCTCCTATGGAGACCATTGTACATGTACTTATATGATAGAAGCTGTCTATGGGAGGTCTTATGTTATCCACCTCCTATCCTTCTATTATTAGTGCATTTATTTCTTTCATCTCTTTTTGGAGTAGAGTTTTTCCCATGAGGTTTTCTCTATTTTCTCCACTTTACAGAGATTTGGTTGTAATTGGGTACCTGATCAGGCCTTGTTGCCGAGACCCAAGTTTACTTTTCAGCATTGTAGTTACCTTTGCTTTCTTGCATATGTTTGTAGCTGCACTTTTGCTCATCTTAAGGGGGGGTGTTACAGTAAAGGTTTTAATTTAATCATGTTGATTAAATTACCTTTATTTCTTTCTTAAGATTTCACTTCAGTTTGCATTTTGTGACATTTAATAATTATATTAATTATTAAATGTCTTCCTATTAGGGTTTTTTTTAGGGATGCACAATATCCTTTTATAAGGATTCATCATTGTAATTTATCACTCTCTTGGATGAATACACTTTTCAGCTTTCAGAGCACCCTTGCTTGTTTGTCTCCATCTCTTCTTTCTGTGACAGGTTATTTGCATGCAGGTGATCTTCGGGGTTTGTGAAGTTGGCTTTCTCAACTTCTACAGACCTTGGATGAGAAATTAAGGAAAGTTACACTCAAAATTTTAATAAGCAGCAAAAAAAGGGTTGTAGTGCTCTGAGTTTGCTTTCTAAACTACAATTTTTTTTAAAAATGGTAGAGATTAAGGGGTTCAATAAAGGGAGACACATAAATTGGTCCTATTTTTGTTAAAAGACCTAACATAGTGTCTATTGTGGCTCCCTCAAAAGGTTAAATTTTTTTGGTCTTTTTAAAATCACTTCAATGAGAAATTAGCTAACATCATGTAGTTTATGCCCGATTTTTCTGATAATTTTTTAATGAACATATGATTTTTTACTAATTTTCAAAGTGGACACATCTTGAAAAATAGAAATTTGGCCATGCTACCCCTATAATTTTTGAAAACTAATTGAAAAATAATTCTTTTTAATATGTGTAAAATGGAGTCTATTTTATAAAAATGTAATTTATTTGAAATTACATTGAATGGTTAAAAAATAAAGTAAAAATACCAAACATTGGTTTTTGAAAAAAACAAACACATAAACAAAAAAATTAAAGATGAAAGCCTTAACATAGCCAAAATGTGAAAACATTACATAGTTAAATTTATTCAACCTTGAAACATGTGCAAATCTGATGGTTAACACGAACAAGATTATGTGAAATTTTGTAGAATATGCAAAAACTCATCTATGGATGTTGGGAAGGCACTCCAAGCCAAAGGCTTGGTATTTCCAAAACAAGACAAAACATGAGTTCATTATAACACACTCACGTTATTTGAATGCATTGACAAAACACGGGCATGTTATAATGCACTTGAATTTTGTGAATGTATTGAAAAATGTGAGTGCATTATAATTCTCTCACGTTTTGGTCAACATTGAATTTTTTTCTTCTCTCTTTTTTTTTTCTCTTTCTTCTTGCTATCTTTCAAGGAAACTATAAACATGAAATAAACATTTAAGTATAAGTTGACATTTACATATGGACATTTACTTTCTTATACTTTAACTTATGGTTCATGTATATAGTATCAAAATGTTTGAGAGTGGTTTTGGATCTCTAGGAGTTATAATACAAATCCTAGTTTTTGGAAGATATTATAAATTTTTAGACTTAGTCAAATTTTATTAATTAGCAAGTTGTATTATTTCTCTCTCTACTTCCCATTCAAATTCTCTCTCTCTCTCTCTCTCTCTCTCTCTCTCTCTCTCTCTCTCTCTCCCTCCCTCCCTCCCTCCCTCTTTAGTTCTCTCTATCGCCCCTCTCCCTCTCTCTACCTACCTCTCCCTCCACCATTCCCTACCACTCTCTCTATTTCTCTCTATGTCACCTCTCTCTCACCTCCCTCTCTCTCCCTCCATACTTCTCTCTCCCTCTCTTCTTCCCTATCTACTCTTTATCTCCCAAGAACTCTCTACCTACCTCTCTATCAATCACACCTTATCACTCTCTCTACACCTCTCTATCTCACCTTTCTCTTCCTCCCTACCTCTCCCTCCCTCCCTCATTCCCTCTCTACTTCTCTCTATCTCTCCTCTCTCTACCTCTCCTTCCCTCTCTACTTATATTTATATCCTCTCTCCCTCTCTCTACCTACCTCTCCCTCCATCACTCTCACTCTATTTCTCTCTATCTCACCTCTCTCCCCCTTTCCACCTCTCCCTCCCCCTCTCTCTACTTATCTATACCTCTCCTCTCCCTCTCTACCCACCTCTCCATCCATCACTTCCTACCACTCTCTCTCTATTGCTCTCTATCTCACCTCTCTCCATCCTTACCTCTCCCTCTCCTTCCCTCTCTACTCTCTATCTCTCTAATCCCTCTCTACCTACCTGTCCATCCATCACTCCCCACCACTCTCTCTACACCTCTCTATCTCACTTTCCTCCTGAACCCTCCCTCATTCCCTCTCTACTTTCTATCTCTATCTACATCTCTTTCCCTCTCTAATTATATTTATCTCCCCTCTCCCTCTCTCTGTTTGCCTCTCTCTCTCTCTCTCTCTCCTCACTCCCCCTCTCTCTCTCCTCTCTCTCTCACCATTCTCTCTCTACTTATCTTTATCACACCTATCCCTCTTTACCTCTCCCTTCCTCCCCTCTCTCCCACCCTCCACCCTCCTTCCTTCCCTCTATCTCTATCTCTCTCTACTTCTCTATATCTCACCTATCCCTCTCTACCTACCTCTCCCCCCATCGCTCCCTACCACACTCTCTATTTCTCTCTATCTCACCTATATCTCACCTCCCTCTCTCCTTATCTACTATTTATCTCTCCTCTCTCTACCCCTCCTCCCCCCTCTCTCTCTCCCTCCCTTTGTCTCTCCCTCCCTCTCTTTGCCTCTCACTCTCTCTCTCTCTCTCACCATTCTTTCTCTAATTATCTTTATCACACCTATCCCTCTTTACCTCTCCCTTCCTCCCCTTTCTCCCACCCTCCACCCTCCTTCCTTCCCTCTATCTTTATCTCTCTCTACTTCTCTATATCTCACCTATCCTTCTCTACCTACCTCTCCTCCCATCACTCCCTAGCACACTCTCTCTATTTCTCTCTATCTCACCTATATCTCACCTCCCTCTCTCTCCCTCCATACCTCTCCCTCCCTCTCTCCTTATCTACTCTTTATCTCTCCTATCTACCCCCCCTCTCCCTTTGTCTATCCCTCCCTCTCTTTCTCTCTCACTCTCTCCTTCCCTCTCTACTCTTTATCTATCATCTCTCTCTCCCTCCCTTCCTCCCTCCCTAGCCCCCCCCTCTCTCTCTCTCCCTATGAGTGTTGAGGGTGTAAGGTTTAGTGTTTAAGTTATTGGGTTGAGGCTATACAGTTAAGTGTATAGGGTGTAGGGATTAGGATTTAGGATATTGAGTATAAGGTTGAGGGTATAGGGTATAGGGATGAGGGCTGAGGGTGTAAGGTTTCGGGTTTAAGGTATAGGTTTTAGGGTTGAGGGATATTGTTCAAGGTTGAGGGTATAAGGTTAAGTGTATAAGGTATAGGGGTTAGGGTTTAGGATATTGGGTATAGGGTTATAGGTATTGGGTTTAGGGTTGAGATTTGATGGTATAAGGCTAAGTGTATAGGGTATAGGATTAGGGTTTAGGATATTGGGTATAGGGTTTAGGGTTGAGGGATAATGTTTATGGTTTAGGGTATAAGGTTGAGGGTATAGGGTATAGGGATGAGGGTTGAGGGTGTGGGGTTTAGGGTTTAGGGTTTAAGGTATAGGGTTGAGGGAATAGGGTTAAGTGTATAGGGTATAAGGATTAGGGTTTAGGATATTGGGTATAGGGTTGAGGGTATTAGGTATAGGGTTAAGGGTTGAGAGTATAAGTTTTAGGGTTTAAGTATAGGGTTGAGGGTATAGAGTTGAGGGATAATGTTTAGGGTTTAAATTATAAGGTTGAGGGTATAGGGTATAGTGATGAGGGTTGATGGTGTAGGGTTATGGTTTAAGGTATACAATTAAGGGTTGAGGGTATTGAGTTTAGTATTGAGGGTTTAGGGTTTAGGGTTTAAGTATAGGGTTGAGGGATAATGCTCAAGGTTTAGGTTATAAGGTTGAGGGAATAGGGTATAGGGATGAGGGTTGAGGGTGTAGGGTTTAGGGTTTAAGGTATAGGGTTGAGGTTATAGGGATAAGTTTATAAGGTATAGGGATTAGGGTTTAGGATACTGGGTATAGGGTTGAGGGTATTGAGTTTAGGATTGAGGGTTTAGGGTTTAATTATAGGGTAGGGTTGAGGGCTGAGGGATAATGTTCATGATTTAGGGTATAAGCTTGAGGTATAGGGTATAGGGATGAGGGTTAAGGGTTGAGAGATAGTGTTTAGGGTTTCAAGGGTATAAGGTTAAGTGCATAGGGTATAGGGATTAAGGTTTAGGATATTGGTTATAGGGTTGAGGATATTGGGTTT
>VDFB02178214.1:0-30409 GCA_007258455.2 Sequoia sempervirens | reverse complement strand
TCTACTCTCTATCTCACCATTATCTCTCCCTCTCTCAATCTCCCAAACTCTATATCAAATTTCCTAAACCCTATACCCTATACCCTATACACTTAAACCTATATCATCAACCCTATAACTTAAACCCTAAAACCTAAACCCTCAACTCTCATCCCTATAACCTATGCCATCAACCTTATACCCTAAACCCTAAACATTATCCCTCAATCCTATACTTAAACCCTACACCCTAAACCCTAAACCCAATATCCTCAACCCTATAACCAATATCCTAAACCTTAATCCCTATACCCTATGCACTTAACCTTATACCCTTGAAACCCTAAACACTATCTCTCAACCCTTAACCCTCATCCCTATACCCTATACCTCAAGCTTATACCCTAAATCATGAACATTATCCCTCAGCCCTCAACCCTACCCTATAATTAAACCCTAAACCCTCAATCCTAAACTCAATACCCTCAACCCTATACCCAGTATCCTAAACCCTAATCCCTATACCTTATAAACTTATCCCTATAACCTCAACCCTATACCTTAAACCCTAAACCCTACACCCTCAACCCTCATCCCTATACCCTATTCCCTCAACCTTATAACCTAAACCTTGAGCATTATCCCTCAACCCTATACTTAAACCCTAAACCCTAAACCCTCAATACTAAACTCAATACCCTCAACCCTTAATTGTATACCTTAAACCATAACCCTACACCATCAACCCTCATCACTATACCCTATACCCTCAACCTTATAATTTAAACCCTAAACATTATCCCTCAACTCTATACCCTCAACCCTATACTTAAACCCTAAAACTTATACTCTCAACCCTTAACCCTATACCTAATACCCTCAACCCTATACCCAATATCCTAAACCCTAATCCTTATACCCTATACACTTAACCCTATTCCCTCAACCCTATACCTTAAACCCTAAACCCTAAACCCCACACCCTCAACCCTCATCCCTATACCCTATACCCTCAACCTTATACCCTAAACCATAAACATTATCCCTCAACCCTAAACTTAAATGCTAAACCCTAAAATTTCAACCCTTAACCATATAGTTTATACCCTAAACCCTATACCCAATATCCTAAACCCTAATCCTATACCCTATACACTTAGCCTTATACCATCAACTCTCAACCCTAAACCCAATACCCTTAACCCTATACCCAATATCCTAAACCGTAACCCCTATACCCTATACACTTAACCTTATACCCTCAACCTTGAAGACTATCCCTCAACCCTCAAACCTATACCTTAAACCCTAAACCTTACACCCTCAACCCTCATCCCTATACCCTATACCCTCAACCTTATACTCAATATCCTAAATCCTAATCCCTACACCCTATACACTTAACTGTATAACCTCAACCCAATAACTTAAACACTAAACCTTACACCCTCAACACTCATAGGGAGAGAGAGAGAGGGGGGGGTAGGGAGGGAGGGAGGGAGAGAGATGATAGATAAAGAGTAGAGAGGGAAGGAGAGAGTGAGAGAGAAAGAGAGAGAGGGATAGACAAAGGGAGAGAGAGGGGGGGTAGATAGGAGAGATAAAGAGTAGATAAGGAGAGAGGGAGGGAGAGGTATGGAGGGAGAGAGAGGGAGGTGAGATATAGGTGAGATAGAGAGAAATAGAGAGAGTGTGCTAGGGAGTGATGGGGGGAGAGGTAGGTAGAGAGGGATAGGTGAGATATAGAGAAGTAGAGAGAGAGATAAAGATAGAGGGAAGGAAGGAGGGTGGAGGGTGGGAGAAAGGGGAGGAAGGGAGAGGTAAAGAGGGATAGGTGTGATAAAGATAATTAGAGAAAGAATGGTGAGAGAGAGAGAGAGTGAGAGGCAAAGAGAAGGAGGGAGAGACAAAGGGAGGGAGAGAGAGAGAGGGGGGAGGAGGGGTAGAGAGAGGAGAGATAAATAGTAGATAAGGAGAGAGGGAGGTGAGATATAGGTGAGATAGAGAGAAATAGAGAGAGTGTGGTAGGGAGCGATGGGGGGAGAGGTAGGTAGAGAGGGATAGGTGAGATCTAGAGAAGTAGAGAGAGATAGAGATAGAGGGAAGGAAGGGTGGAGAGGAAGGAGGAAAGAGGGATAGGTGGATAAAGAGAGAATGGTGAGAGGAGAGTGATGATGACATTATTATTTTATCAAACACAACCGATATTTTTGCCATTACGCAAGATTTATTACTGGTTTCAAGATGAAACGATGATATCCGGCGCATTTTACATGCTACATTAAGAAAAGATGATCACCTGACATGCTATACATTGATGACCGCATTATTAAGATGCAAACATATGACAGCGTACGACAGACATGATGCTTACGCGACAACGGCATTATTATAATGACGGACCTGACATGCTACTGGTGACGGGCCATTACATGATGACATGCGCGTATTACGCGATGATTGCGATATGTCCATTTATTACGACGCGATGCGATGATGCTATTTTTACGACAAACACGTACTAAGATGGCAACGAAAGAGGAAGAGAAGAAAGAGGAATGAGGGAGGGAGAGGTGGAGGGAGGAGGAAAGGTGAGAGGAGAGGATAGGTGGATGGATAGAGGAGATGGGGGTGAGTAGATAGGGAAGAAGAGGAAGGAGAGGTGAGAGGTGGACAGAGAGGAATGGTAGTGGAGGGGCGGAGAGAAGAGGGAGGAGGAGGAGAGGAATGGAAATAACGGAATGGAATGGACTGCCCAATTTATAATATCTTCCAAAAAACTAGGATTGGTATTATAACCCTAGAGATCCAAAACCACTCAACAGGGTCTTTTGATACTATAAACATGGTAAACCATAAGTTAAAGTATAAGAAAGTAAATGTCCATATGTAAATGTCAACTTATACTTAAATGTTTATTTCATGTTTATAGTTTCCTTGAAAGATAGCAAGAAGAAAGAGAAAAAAAAAAGAGAAGAAAAAAATTCAATGTTGACCAAAACGCGAGAGCATTATAATGCACTCACATTTTTCAATACATTCACAAAATGCAAGTGCATTATAACATGCTCGTGTTTTGTCAATGCATTCAAATAATGTGAGTGTGTTATAATGAACTCGTTCTTTGTCTTGTTTTGGAAATCCCAAGCCTTTGGCTTGGATTTGCTTTGGATTCTCAACCCATAGGCTTGGAGTGCCTTCCCAACATCCATAGACGAGTTTTTGCATATTCTACAAAATTTCACATAATCTTGTTCGTGTTAACCATCAGATTTGCACATGTTTCAAGGTTGAATAAATTTAACTATGTAATTTTTTCACATTTTGGCTATGTTAAGGCTTTCATCTTTAATTTTTTTGTTTATGTGTTTGTTTTTGTCAAAAACCAATGTTTGGTATTTTTACTTTATTTTTTAACCATTCAATGTAATTTCAAATAAATTACATTTTTATAAAATAGACTCCATTTTACACATATTAAAAATTAGTTTTCAATTAGTTTTCAAAAATTATAGGGGTAGCATGGCCAAATTTATATTTTTCAAGATGTGTCCACTTTGAAAATTAGTAAAAAATCATATGTTCATTAAAAAATTATCAGAAAAATCGGGCATAAACTACATGATGTTAGCTAATTTCTCGTTGAAGCGATTTTAAAAAGACCAAAAAAATTTAACCTTTTGAGGGAGCCACAATAGACGCTATGTTAGGTCTTTTGACAAAAATAGGACCAATTTATGTGTCTCCCTTTATTGAACCCCTTAATCTCTACCATTTTAAAAAAAAATTATAGTTTAGAAAGCAAACTCAGAGCACTACAACCCTTTTTTTGCTGCATATTAAAATTTTGAGTGTAACTTTCCTTAATTTCTCATCCAAGGTCAATATTTCCTGATTTCAAAAAAAAAAAGGTGGCCACTTAAGACCCCGTTTTGGCCCCCCATCTTTCTGCACTTACTTCCTCTTCTTTTATATCTCTCTATCTCTTTCTCTCTATCTCGCTAGTTGTGAAAAGTGCCAAAAGCCTCTTATAATTACAAAACTACTCCATTTATAGAGAAAATAATTAACTTTTAGTTAGTTATGGTCTTTTAAATATTAATGAAATATAGAAAATAATTGTATGATAAAGTGACTTATATTTTGAAATTGACATTGAATCTTTTGATTAAAAAAATTATTAAAAGAACATTACAATGTAATAAATTATTCTAGAATTATGTTATCATGAAACTTGAACCTCATTATTGATAGCTTTCTTTACATCCTTCAATGTTGATGAGTTTTCAAAAACTACATTCATGACCTTGATCATTTCCTACCAAATGGACTTATTTTAGTAATTGAACTCCAAAAATTACTCAATTGCTTCATCCAAGAACTTTCCTCTAGTAGCCTCAAGCTCCATTCAAAAATTAATAAATCAAGTTTAAGAATTGTTTTCATTTAAGTAAATAAAAATATATGGGTTATTTCAATAGATTAATCTATATTAAACATACCACTGGATAGATAATTTGTAATCTTTAAATATATTAAAATGTAATATTTGAAACATTTAGAAAATTACAATGAACAAAAATAAATTATTTGAATTGAAATATATATATATATATATATGGAGCTTGATGAATTAAAGGAGAAAAAATATTACCTCTTACCTTTATTATGTATTATATCAAATGTATAAATTAAAATAATAAATTAAATATAAAAGTGACCTCAATTGATGTACCCTCTTTTTGGTGGCTACAAAATGAGCGAAATTGGAAGAGAGTTACATCCAAGGTCTTAAAAATTAATTAGAAGTAAAAAGTGTTATTTGCCCCCTCCATGAATCAACTTAGTTATAAAATATCTCCAATTTCAAATTAATGACTCTTAATTATTTGGTTTAAAATATATTCAAATTTTTCCTTTTATTTAATTATGAATATTTATAACATATAATAATAAATGCTACCTAATGATCACCTTGAAGTATTATTCCTTGTTCTTTGGTTCTCCATCCTTCCCCTTTCTTCTTTTTAAGGTCATTTTTGTATCCTAATCCTTCATTTTCCTCTTCCTAATAATGGATCATTGAGTGTTATATAGAGATAAAGAGATAGAGAGATAGAGGTAGAGAAAGATATGGATAGAAAGAGATAGAGAGAGGAGGGGGAGAGAGAGATAGAGAGTGAGAAATAGAGAGATACATAGATAGAGTAGGCGAGATGGAGAGAGGGAGGGGTAGATAGCTCAATAGATAGAGAGAGGGAGTGATATAAATAGAGGGAGATATATAAAGATAGAGAGGGATAGGGAGACAAATAGAGATGTAGAGGGAGATATAAAGGTAAAGAGAGATAGGGAGATAGAGGTAGAGAGGGAGATAAAGATAGAGAGAGGGAGATAATGAGGAATAAATAGATAAGAAGGAAGAGATATAGGGAGAGGGAAAGGAGGGAGATGGATGGACATGTCTGGGAAGAAGATAGATGTAGAGATAAAGAGAGGGAGAGATAGAGAGGGGGAGAGAAAGAGAGAGATAGAGATAAATGGGAAGATAACGAGAGAGATATAAAGATATATGGTAAGATAAAAGGAGAAAGATAGAGATAAAGAGATAGATAGGGGGATATGGAGGGAGTGTTAGGGAGATATAGACAGAGGCAGGGAGAGGAAAGGAGAAATACAAAGAGAGAGAAAATAGAGAAAAGAGGGGGGAGGGGGGAGAGAAATAGGGGGAGATAGAGAGAGGGAGATGGATAAAGAAGAGATATGGGAGGGATAGAGGGAGGGAGGAAGGATAGAGGGAAGAGCCAAGACATGGAATGGAGGAAATGGAAGAAATGAGAATGGAAGACAGGTGGAGCTCAAAGAATCAATCTCTAGTTTTCCATCTAATTCATCACCAAATCTCCCCCTAAGCTCCTTTTTCTTATCCAAGATATAAACACTTGCATGCCCATGAATTGAGTTGTTGTATTATCTATTGAAACAATTTGAGTGAAGAAGAAGAGACTAGATGCATACTAACTTTTAAATTGGGATCCAAGGGTATTCTACATCCATTTATTTGAATTAAATGGAAAAAAGAGTTACTTGGAGGATTAGATAGCAAATCCCTTACTACACTTGGTATGTCGTGAACCAAAAGAATAACAAGTGTAAAATCAACCCCTAAAACTAATTTATACTAGTGACAATCCAATCCAAAATGGGAGGAGATTGACATTATAGACAACAAATTGTCACTAAGTAAGTCTTCCTCACATTAGACATATCCAACATACAATTCAAACCTCTGAGAGCTTTTGATTTGAAAAATCATTAATTCTCAATATAAATTTGACATTCTTAAGATGAAAGAAAACATCAAAACTAACATACGTTGCAAATTATGCCAACAACTAGTTTGGTTAAGCAGGTAAAAACCTCTTATAAGCAAAACTTTCAATTATAATGGAACCATGATTTTCTACCCAACATGACTTAACTAGGCTTTTGGTGTGCATGGACACAATCTAAGAAAGGATGCTGATTTCCACTGGAGGCCTTCGTGGGTGCAAATATGAGTTTCTTGCCATCCAACTTTTATAGTGCTTGAGCACAATAAAGAGGATCAAAGCTCAGCCGATATGAGTTTGATGGGCTTTTGAGGTCCTCAATGACGATGAAACATCACTGCACAATAATGATCGGGCTTTTGAGATGGATAGGGACATGAAAATCTTGCCATTGAATGGCCATCGACTCTGCAAGTTCAAACAATAGAATTCCCTGCAAAACAAACCAAACAGAAATCTTCACCATATCCACTTAAAAGTCATTGAGCTTTCAGGCCATGGGTACAATAGTATTAAAGTTTCCACAATATAAAAAAAAAGAGATCTCTACTATGCAAGCCCAAAAGGAATTGCCACTATTTCCACTTCAAAGATTTCTCAGGCTTGAATGGTTGAGTACGATTACGCCATTTCTGAGATGGTATGTCCATGGAAGTCCATGAGCATAAATCTAGCGTGAAATATTGCCTTCAGAGGCTCTAGATTTCACCATTGCAAACATAGTTTGATTTCCATCCAATCAAAATCCTTATGAAACCAGGAGTGTGAGTCATTGAATGATTGGTAAACGATAACTGGCAAATGAAAACTGATGAACGGATGAGATTGACGTGATCGTCTTGCAGCCCTTTTCCAGCACTACACGTCGTTGATGGAAGAAGGAGGTCGTTCACTTCACGGGGATAATTATTTACCTAGGTTAAAGGTTTTAATTTATTCTAGAAAAATAAATATCTTAATAAATAGGGGTAAAAGAAATATCTATGAAACTATCTTGTAAAAAATATAAAATAATGATTATGGGTGAACAATGAATTGGAAAAAGAATTAATTAAATTATTTTTTTACCAGAGAGGATATTATAGAAGAGCGGATATTTAACAGATCAATGGCACAGTGATGGATGGATGACTGTTTATGTGTTCTGATAGGTCTATTCTCTTCACAACTAGGCATCTGTCCACTGCAATTATATAAACATCACTTGTTTATTTCATTTCAGAACTAATTAATCAAAATGACAATTCACTAATATATTTTGACTTCATTTATCTAAACAGATCTTTTTAAAATATATAATAAAAATATTGTATTAAATTATTTTTTATTTATTAAAAAATTAACACATTTTAACTATTGATCTCAATTAAAGTTTTCCAAACATAGACTTTTCCATTTATTTGGAACTCAAAAGATTGACTCCATTATAAAGATGGATAAGTTTTTTATTTATTGACATATAAAAGATCATTAATGAGATTAAAATTGAGAATTTTACATTTATCTATTTATTATTTATATAAATTTAGCAAATTAATTTATTTTAAGTAAGAAGATTTTCAAATTTAGAATAATTATATATTAATATAAATATCTTAAATAAATTCATTTAAAAAATATTGAAAAATATAACTTTCAATTATTTTATTTCTTAAGAACTATTTTTTTATTCACATTATTTATTTTAATTTGAAGAATTATTTTAATTAAGTAAAATTTATTTTATTTATATTTAATTATTTTATTTATTTAAAAATTATCATAATTCAATAAGATGAAATGAAGGTCACCCATAAATAAATATAATAAAATATAAAATATAAATAATTGTTAAGGGCAAGGTCTAATGGAGGGGGCTTCCTAAAAAATTTCAGTTGGTCAGATTTTTTAGGAATATTTTAAAGCTAGTGATCCCATGAATACAATTTTGTAATTTAGGTTAAAAGTTTGAGCTCCAAAATTTAAGGTATGAATGAAGTACTTTGATAAAAATTAATAATTAAAAAAAAAATCTCTATTTTTTTTTTGTTTTTTTAGGAATTTAAAATTTTGGCGATAGACAAGTGGCAAAAAAAACCCATAAGTTAGGGCAATTTCTAGCCCCAATCTCAATTCCTCAATACTGCCCGGACTTAAAATCTCCTAAAAGGTAGGGGCTGCTATTTTTTAGGAGAAGATTCCAATTAATCCTGTAGCATAATTTGTTTTGCTTCATGGGACCACTTGATCCATGAAAATAGAAGCTCAAGCCCCCCCATAGGACCATACATTAACTATATGGTCCTATGTAAAATTGAAGTGGGGCTAGAAATTGCCCCTATAACATAGGTAATTTTTTTGCCACTTGTCTATCACTTAAATTTTTATTATATTTATTAATTATTATCAAAGTACTCCAGTTCATTCCTAAAAAATTGAATTCATGGGACCACTAACTTTAAAATATTCCTAAAAAATCTCAGCACCCATTGAATTTTTTTAGGAAGCCCCCTCCATAGGACCTTACCCTAAATATCCATAAGATAGAAAAGTCATCCTCAAACAGAATATGAAACATATACAAAACCAAAGCAACTAAAAGGACTAAGCCAAAAAAAAAACCAAACACAAATTACATAAAGACTAAGCCAAAAAAAAAAACCAAACACAAATTACATAGAGCCTGCATAGGAAGACACCGAGGCGTTGCTAGCTAGCCGAGGAGACGCTAGTTGTGTAATAGATGTGGGGGCAAGAGAAACAACGAGGAGCTAAGGAGGAGCATTGCAATATAATATTTTTATTTTATGTGGATTATATTTTAGTTTTTATATACACCTCTTTATAACATCAATATAATTTATTATGAGCAGTTGTAATTTTAGGTGTAAAGATGTATTGATAGGAAATAAAGAAATTAGGTATTATTTGCATACAAATTTAAAACATAAAGCAATGCAAATGAAAAAAAAAATCATCAAATTGACAAAAATCACCATAAATGGAAATAGAATGTTCCTGTCAAATCAATATTTATCTGATTTTTACATGATAAGTGAGATTTTGAAGGCTTTCACTTGATATTTTGGAGGTTTTACCATTAAATGACAATTGAAACTTGTTTTGGATGACTCAACAGTTGTTTGCAGATGTGAGACTTGTTTCAGACTCATATCTCACACTATATGTAATCTATCAATTAATTAAAAAATTCATAATGCATTGATTCAATATTAAATATAAATAATTTAAACAGTTCTTAATACAATTATGATAAGGCAAATTTTATAAGTTATGTCAAAGGGTTGTAGTTTAATCGGTTGAGCACAGTTGGCAAGGCTAATGATCTGTGATTAAAAAGATCATCCTTCAAGGATCAAACCCCTAGAGACACATTCATGCCAGCTTCAACCTTTGGATGACTTTGAAGGACGAGATCACCCTGCACGCGACTGCTTAGTCCAAAGATGACTTTTGATTTAGAAGTATGCATACTCATATTATTGTAATCCACTATATAAAAACAGAAATATAACATTTATACAATCTGGCTGTATACTTCTGTTTATATTTTATCTTATGTGCTTGTCCACATTGGAGGGGAGAATTCTGTGTCACCCAAAATGGTTCCATAAAAGAAAGAAAAAGCGTTATAAATTCCAAACTTTGTCTTAATTGGAAGAGAACGTGGGCATAATCAAGGCAAGTTTATAAGCGGATTAAGTAGAAAAATATTCATCGACAGTGAAAGAGATGAGATAAACTTCATGCGCTCCAAAAAGTGAGACTTGGGGAGGTCGCCCTGGGCAGGCATATTGTTAGAATTTGGGTTGTAAACATGGGAAAATAAAGATTCAGATGCCAAACATCCTTCTCTGATTTCGTACGGTTGGCTGATGTCGACTGCATATCTACAAATTTGTCAAATGTAAAAACAAAATACGACTCCCATCTGACGTTTTCATCGTTGCTGTTTAAGCAATTTTAAATGAATAGTATTATATATCCTGTTTACAAAGCATCATTTCTTGAGAGGCCACCCATCTCAAGACTACTCTGATTCAAATGTGCTTAACTATAGAGTTTCTTTCAATATCAAGTCCACTTAGCATGCTACTCTATTTGCAAAATCTTCAACTAGTGTTATGCCTTATGAATCATTTGACATGAGTCCCTTTAGCTCATCCATTGGTAAGTAGGAGATTATTTTTACCATCTATCAAGTTATAATGTTTTATGAAGATTTAACTACATGATTTTTTAGTCAAACTCATTGACCCATAGTTCATAAGTAGTGGTTCACACAAACACCTCTCTTATGAGCGTGAATGGTCCACATAACATTCATTGCATCTATGTGGTACTCACAAGGGTAAAATACTTAGACTTCTCAAGTAGTCACTCATCCTAATATCACTTCAACTCAAATGCGCTTAAACATAGAGTCTCCTCCAAGATTAATCCCACTTAACTTGCTACCCCATTTACAAATCCTCTAGCAAGTGTTTTGCATGTACCCTTGTACCCCAATCCCCTATGGACAACATAGCAAGTATGAGTGATAGTACGACATGGATGTGCCAACCTCAAATGGCTCTAGGTAGAAAGAGATTTGTGCTTGTTTAAGTACTTGTAGGAGCCTAAGATCTAGGGTGTGATTGTGTGAGCATATGAAAAAAAATTGGGAAAAAAATTATAGGAGTGCATGTTCGTATGAGACCAATATGATAGTGTATTAGGTTATTAGATTTGATGATTTTTTTATATATAGGTTTATAAATACTTTTAGAGTGTAGACTTTGATAGCGAGCAATAGGTACATTAGTTGTCTTCTATTTCGAGGACATGGTTGATACACATGTGAGAGTGGAGTCTCAATTTATTGAGAGTTGACTATAGGTATAGTGATAGTGATCATTATGGTGTCATGGATATTCATGTACATTTAAGAATTGGTATGACATGGTCATATATGCAATCGAAAGGATTGGATTATTATATTTGATTAATATTTTATTATATGTGGTGGTGGTGTGGTTCAATCCTAGGAAGTTCTTATCTCTTGAATATTTATTTGGTTCCTTGGATATGGTTACTCATTTTTCAATTTGTGTGACAAATTAGATCTAGAGTTTATTTGGTGTTTGAGTCATGAGAGGATTATAGATTATCTTCTTTGTTATCCCAATTTGTAGGTTACTAATGTGAGGGTGAGTTTACATGTTGCATTGGTTTGGGATCTACAATTTATACAATATTGTGGGTTGGTCACTTATTGTGTAAAATGCCAATTGTTCTACCCAATAATTTTTCTATGTGTTGTGCACAAGTGAATAGTTTATGCATATCTATAGGTTTAAGACTTCATTTTTGCTTCCAAAAGCTATAGGTTTTAGCACCACATTTCATGCTTTAGCGCCCTTAAGAACAACATTGTCAAAGACTTCTTCCAACATTCAAAACTAAATTCATTTCCTTTGCTGACATTTCAACTTTATGCCTCTTATTATGCATGGCCTTTGACTTGGTCTATTCTTGTTCATGTATGCATATTTATAAGCTTAGCAGCATTTAAAACAACATTCATAAAACATTGACTAAGCCAAAGGCCGCACATAATAAGAGGCATAAAGTTGAAACACTGGCAAAGGAAATGAATGTAGTTTTGAACATTGGAAGAAGTCTTTGACAACACTATTCTTAAGGGTGATAAAGCATGAAATGTGGCGCTAAAACCAGTAGCTTTTGGAAGAAAAAATGAAGTCTTAAACATAAAGATATGCATAAACTAGTCACTTGTGGTTAAAACATAGAAAAATTATTAGGTAGAACAATGGGCATGCTACACGTGGTATCAAAGCTACCGGGTTCAGCTCTGGAACCTATGAGCTTATTACGTAAGTAAAATATGAACCTTATTGGAAGTTAATGGTTGAAAAGTTCTTATGCCAAGATGGCAAGAGGAAAAGAACAAAGGGGGAAAAAAAGGAAGTTAAGTTTCTTGAAAAAGTTGTTTAAGTTTGAGACTAGGAAAGAATTATCCTTGGAGTTGAAAACTCCTAAACCAACAAATCATTAAGATACACCTTTGGATTGCAGAATATTATGCAACCAAGTTCCTTAGCAAGGTTATGGAGGATTACTAATAAGCACCTTCACCCTACGAAATAGTTTAAATGACTCTAAGGGATAGAAAGAATTGAAGTAATCCCTCTTATTGATAACAACCTGTAGATGTGAAGAGTCAAGGATTTTGGATTAAGTAAGGATACTATGAAGCTATAAGTATGCTTTATGAAAAAGAACTAATTGATAGCATAAATTGGAAACTTAGTTGAGGTAGAAATTCAGCATTTGTGAATTAAAATCAACAAGAGAGGTATCTAGGAGGTAGGATAACCCTTGACAAACCTAATTCAATACAAGGTTAAAATCTTGCAATGATAATTGGAATCAAGAGTGAAAGTTGGCACCTTAGAATAAAGGTTAGAGACCAGAATGGTCAGAAAAGGGAAACAACTTAAAAAGGTGAAGATGAAAGACAACATGATTCCACCAACTAGAACAGGAAAGTTCAATTTGGAGTTCTAATTAAAAAGGAGAAAAGAATTGAACAACCTTAGAGTATATAAAGTTATGAGAAAAGGAAATTACCAAGAACTTCGACAAAATTACTTCGAAAGAAAAAATTTATTGCTCATAAACTATTCACTTGTGGGTAAAACAAAGAAAATTTATTGGGTAGAACAATGGGCATGTTACATATTGGTTGCAACGATGACTTGAATGTTGACTATCTCTATCTATAGGTGTTTTCAATGTTGATGTAGATTTAGTCAGTTGAGCTTGTTTATGGTAACTTGTGCATTGTTATGCTGCATTAGGACAAGAAGATTGATTATTAGAGTGCTTGTATTGTAGATTATTTGGACTACTAGCATGGTTATTTATCATGATTTCATGGATATCTTGATTACATGGTTCAATAGAAGTTTTTGACAATTGACGTTTTTGGTGATGGCTAGCATTCCTAAGTTGTTAAATATACTCATAGTTTTGTGTGTGATTGTAGAGGAATCAAAGAATTTGGAAATTTACTATGGACTACCAAAGAGAGAAAAATGTGGAGAGAATCCCCCATTCATTCCACTTACCAGAGCTATGGTGGTGAGCAATGTATAAGTAGAACAACTCTTAAGAAGTAAACAAAAAATATGTATTGTGTATACAAATTTATAAAGCCATCTATGTTTCAACATAATATCATTTATCTAGAAATGAGAATCCATGCCTAAAGACCACACCCAAGTTTTCAGTGAGGCACTTGTTAAGAAGTTCAAACCCACAAATCAGGTAGTGCCTCAATTGTAGTATTTAATGAGATATTAAACCTCAATACTCATGTTGGTTGTTTTTTAATTCCCAAGCTACACCCAAAGATACTTTATAGGATAGTTGTTTCTAATTATCAAATATCTTTGAGGGATTGGCCAACTATTAGGAGAAAGTTAGATTAACTTTCCCTTGGTACTTTAGGCTCTGCAAGACCTAGGAGGGTGATCCCTTACAATATTATGAAAGATCTCCTTGCCATTTATCCTAAATACTGTAATAAGCAGATATGTTCTTAGCATATTTGCTTGATGATTATGAAAATTCTCAAAGATTGGGCTAGATCCTTTAAGCATTTACACAATTTATTGTAGAAGAACATATAAATGACATTAAGCACACACATAACTTAAACTGAAAGTGAAATTCATGATGTTCATTTAAGCATGCGACCAGGGAGGTTGTATTGAACACAATTGCAACAGACTAGTGCGTTAACCTAGGGCACGAAGACAAGATTAATGTAATAGAAATGCACATAACAATAGTTTTCCCCAAACATCATTAAGCTTTATAGTAATTCCTTACACTACTACCCATAATATTTCATCCCAACTCTACTTACAAATCCTTGCATACATACATACAATTCAACATTCTCGTTAAAGCATTTAGTCTACTCTTTGAGAGGAAGCTATAACAGAAACATTCAACACAGGAAAGACTGTGAAGATGAAAACAATCCTTGATCATTTTATTCATAAATTGTAAGTTGTATACATGTAGAAGATAACTATATTGAAAATTTGCCTCTACATATTCATTGATAAATGCTAGTACTGTTATACAACATTGCAAATCACATACAATCCTATTTCAAATAAATGAACTAGACTCGGAAAACAAACGTAATTGCAATTGCTCTGCATAAAAAAAATTCTCCAAGATCTCGTGCAAATAGCCTTGATTTCCCTTTTTTAGAAACAAGGGAGCAAAACAAGCTTTGGGCCAAATTACACGTCACATTTTCATTTGGCATACTTTACAAGACAATATATGATTACAACTTCCCATGGGGAGAATGTTCCATAGAGGACAAATGTTGTTATCCATGCAGTTGTAGAATATTATTTTTTCTTCCAAAAGCACTCGTTGTCGAAAGTGGTGGTACTTCGAATCAAAATATTCTCTTATCTTCACTTTCTTTGTCTTCCAAAAACCCGGGAATTGTTGGTCTAGCAGATTAGGACAAAAACTTAGGCCCACTAGAAGAAAAAATTCCTATTGAAGTTGATGAAGAACATGTTGGTGTTGAGTGTGCAAAATGTTACAAAAAGAACAATAAGCAAGCCACTACATTTAAGACTTTATAATTCTAGCAATCTATTATACTTGTCATCCCATGCCTTGTATTGCTCTTTTGTTGGCCAATTGAATGCAATAAATTCATCCAACTTTGTTTTGTACATGTCATATTTCAGGACCACTTGATCAACTTCCTTATCAAACTCTTCCAAGAACATGTTAGTGTCTCAAACCTTATCTAAATTTTTCTTCATAAGCTCGATAACATCTAGGTCTTTCTCACATATGAGGTAAGCAAGCGTTGTTGTAATACTTTCCAATTGTGCTTTACATTCTTCACAAGACTTGACATCTCCATTGGCTTTCACTATGTCAGGCAATATACCTAAGTTGTTGTCATCAAACTCTTTGATCAATTCCTTGATCTTGTCTTCCAAGGGACTAACCAATCCCTATTACTCACTAGTTGTTTTAAAAATTTGGTATGTTGGGATTATCTCCATAAGATTATTTGGATCATATTATGCCCACATACCAATCAAAGAATTCAATATAGGGACCCATTTTCTCATTGGAGGAATAGCCTTTGTCTTATCCCTTATGAATATGCCAATTGTAGTCATCATCAAAGGATAGTTTTTATGAACACTACCTATCCTTTTCATTATTTTCCTCATCAAATGCCCTAACATATTTAAAATTACAAGCATATTATTTTCATGCTTGTCCTCATCATAATGCATCAACAATTCTTCATATGTGCTAAACTACTCAAGCAGTGCCCTTCTTTCATTTTTGGCTCTTCAAGGTGGAGCAAAAGAAGTGCTTGCCACCATTAACATGCCTCCTCTCACAACTATAGCCATTGAAGGTAGTGGAGGAGGTGGTGCTTGTTTTTGTGGCTACTCTTGTTGTTACAATTGTTCTATAGTTTCTTTATCCTTTTTATATTAATTTAACAAGTCTTGGTAATCTTTCAAAGATTTATCATACTTTTCTTGCAACGATTCAATCACTAACCTGTTAAATTGTGCAACATTTAAAGCAAGAGTTAAAGCCTCAATAAACAGTGTATCTGCAACTCTTTTGATGATCAAGCCTCCCCTCAAATCCCCTACAGGTTTAGGAACCTTTGGCTTGTTTGTATTTGGGGCTAGAGCCCAAATGGAAAGGGTTTCCCGTTTGGGATTAAACCCTGATCCTAAGAGTGTAACCGCTGCCTCATCTTCTGTAGAAAATACCTCTACATCATGTCTCTTGATTGTATCTAAAGCAATTACAGAGGCTATGTTCCACTTTGGTAATAAGATTATGCCACTTTACTAGCCTTTTTCCCTTCTCAAGTGTGATCTCCTTATGCTTGGAACTCATTTGTGCCACCACCCTATTTGAAACTTGGTCTCTTAACTCTCCAAGAGATTTTGCCATCTCCTCTCACAATTTTCTTTCATAGTCCTCTCTTTTACACCTCCAAAGGAAATCCTTAAATTCTTGAGATTTAACAAAAGAATCATCATCAAGAAATCTCGTGCAGGCTAGCTCCCTAACATCCTCTACATGGTCAATGCCTACAAGAATACTTTTTGTGATTCTATCCACTAGAGGAGGCACATTCTCATCTCTTTGAGAAGATGGCATTGTTTGTAGCACATCATCTCCAATTATTGCATACTCATCTTCTTCTTCAGGAGTAGTTGCATAATCTACCAAAGACACCTTTTCAACCCTTCTCCTTTTAGGCAATGATTCTCTTGGGGGAAAATCAATAGCTATTATATTCTATGTTGGAGGGGATGGGGGCATCTGCACTTGTGTTGGGGGTTGTGGTTGTTCCCTAATAACCACCCCTTTTAGTTTTCTACTGAATACATAAGGCTTGGCCCCTAGTGGGTGATATGTAGGCCTCTCTTCCAAAATTGGGGCCTTCCCTTTAGCACTTTCCTTAATTTGAGGAGCCTCGCCAATAAACTTATCAATATTACATCCCTTATAAATACACGGATCCAAAATTCGGACATCAACATCAATGCATGCTTGTTTGTAAAAGCGTCTTCATCACTTTTACTTCTTCACTCCTCTAAAAAGCGATCATTTTACCTTTCTCACTTATTCACCTGCATATTGAATGCGCAGTTACATCTTCTGCCACATTGAGCTAGTGGAAGAATTTCCCAATCTACTATCTTGTAACAGTTCATTTCATAAATCCTTTTTGGGGTCAAAATTTCACACTTACGCTTAGGCCATTTGAAAAGTTTCATTATAGTTGCTTTAGCCCTCCTTGTTCATAATAATGAAATCAGACTTGAAAAGAGACATAGCACAGTTTCTGGTATTTTATTCAGCCCAACCCCTGGATTTGTCACGTGACTGAGAAAGCTAGATTTCAAAATTTAAACCTTGGACATAGGGTCCTATAGTGCTTCCATATACTCTCAGGATAGTGCAATCTAAATGGAGAATAATATCCCCCCGATTATGTTGGATACCCATTTGACCTTCTCACCATAGGCCTTAGAAAATCAAACAACTTTGTTGGAACCCAAGGCACTTGACCTTGTAAGAAAGATAGGAGCTTGGCAACAAAGAGGTTTCTAAAAGTAACATAGTTGGATTGTCCACAATGCATGTTCAACAAATGGATCCAATCTTGGATTGGGAGCTAATCTCCATTCTCATCAACATGACTAATATGCAATGCAGGGCTGAATTTTGTCCTTCCCTTGACTAAGAACTTGTGGCACAAGAGAGAACACCACCAAATTTGTATCCCCTTGTGGATAGCATTAGAAAGATATGTTGCATAATCAAACTAATCATTCACCATGACATTATGAATGTTAGTTGTTATATACATTAAGGCAATGGGAATGACCTCTTGTTTGTCAAATCGTAGAATCTGACACAGGGTGATCCCACAATAGTGGTTTATAATTTTATTAAGCGGACATTTAAGTGCAGCACTGACTCAATCTACTTTCGAGGCACCTATGGCGACTTCAACGTAAAATTAGAAGATAGTCCAAACTAGAGTTCGTGACATTTGTCTACTGGGTTTAAATATATTTTTTAAAATCGCGTCGATTGCATGCCGTACCACTTGAAAACTAGATTTTGAAAACAACATTTTTAAAAGTAGCTGCAAGTATAACACTTTTGTTTTACTGAGGTATTCAATTCAAATTTGATTTGTAACTCACGATATCTAGTGCTTCCACTTAGTTTGGTAATTTTCTTTGAATATTTTTCTTTGATAGTTAAAGTCAATTAAATACAATTCGGACGCCGTGAGCGCCTGTGCTTTTTTGTGTATCGATTCAAATTTTTGTTGGATCAAAGACTTCAATATCGGTGCTCATTTATTTAAAAAAAAAAAAAAAAAAGTGATAATCTGCTATTTTCCACATGCACATAACCCGAGCACAGTTTGGTTGGAAAAACTATGTTTTGTGGCTGGCCCCTTAATAAAGCCAAAACATATTAAAATTATAATTTGTTGAATTAATCGTTGGGGACTACCTATTTGAGTTGGGTTTGTAAGTCTCTCCATTTTCATCCTCAGCGAACTTGAAGTGCGCGAGTTTGGACTTTGAAGTATACGGGGGAGGTAGGAAAAAGGGGGTTGAGCCTTTTAAGGGAGTTTTCTTTTATTTTTGTCCGTGGATGCATTAGTTACAGTTCTTTCGGACCCCTAGTTTGAGCAAAACATACTTTGAACTGAATCGTACCATGGGTCATTTTTACAAGTTTCCTTCCTCCTTCGAATTGTAAACCACTTTTATGAGTTTACCCCACAATGAGTAATAAATTTTGGAGAAATTATTCTCAAACTATCAACCTTAAAAGGCTTTATTTCTAGGAAAAATTTCGACACTCTTATTATTGTGAACCTTGACTCTGAATTTTGGCAACAAGACTGTCCTGTGGGTGCTTTTGTTTTGATTATAGTTGTTGAAACCCTCAAAGTCAATTAGTTTGTTAGCATCCTCATTGAGTTTGAATATGTGTGAAATTTGTTCCTTATCCACCATGATCATGACCATACCCATTGAAGTTCTCACTACCCTAATTGTCTCATCATAATTGGTTACAACTACTTTTAATAGATCTACATATGGGAAGACATTAGAAACCACCAATTTCCCTAGGTCAAGTCTCCACACGTTGGACGTGGGAGCTGATGCATTTCCTTTGTTGTACAAGTGGCAAAAGAGTGACCATCCTGTTGTGGGGAGCTCGACATCTCTACAGCCATGGAAATGGTCCACCAAACCCTCGTCTGACCCATGACCTTGTATTTTGACACTCTTAGTAGTTGAACCGGGTAATTGAGCTAATAAATCATTATGCAATGCTCGACTTTAGGTTGAACCGGAGGATTAGGCTCAAGAGGAGACATTTGGTAGTGATTTTGGGGAGAAACTAGGGTTTTACAGTTTTTAGGGCTTTTGATGTGAATTAAGCAAACACTTAGGGCGAATTCAGATAATTCGAAAGGAATAATCAATACCCTAGCTCAGAACAAACCCTAGCATGCAATTTCGACACAACAGCATGTAGCTAGATGCAATTTCGATGGAAATTGAGTAAGAAATTGGTTACAGAAGCACTTATTGTTTTACAGACGCGAAAACCATAATTTTGATGCAAAACAGCTTGCAAGTTCGCCCAATTCGCTTCTTAGATGCTCATAATACTTTTGTGGGTACTCAAATGATCGAAACCCCGCTTTTATGGAAAAAAGCATTAATTTCCAGGCTAGATGGCGTCTTTTCCGCCATTAATCTCAACTAGCGCGAGCCAGAGAGCACGCAACTACCTGTTTGCCAAGTTTGATCTTCCAGCAAGCATCTCAATCGGACGGAGCCAATCAGTCAAGAAGGTTTGAAAAAGATTGACTTGCTTTGAAAAAAGCACAAGCCAATCAAATTATTCCACGTGGAGCAGCTTTTTCGTTCACACAGAGCCTTGTCGTCGAAGAACCAAGTCAGCAACATCCACATGGCAACTTCCTGCGGTTCCGCAGTCATGAAACAAAGCCTCGGATTAAGGCTCGCAGAACGGCGAAAAAGTGTTAAGATCACGCCACGTGGCCACAAATGATCATTTATTGAGCCTCCCTTTATGCTTCCAATACTTTGCAACTTCTTCGTCATCATTTACTTTTCCATCAAACGCCTCAAATTGTGTCAAGTTGCACCTTTACAACCTTGAAGATGATGGGCTCGCTCACAGTGCTGCTACGTGTCACCTTCCCGCTCTTCCGCACTTGCCAAGTAAGATTGGTGGGACCGACCAATGGCCTCGCTTGAATTCATCATAGAGATTCAACAGGTGGCGGCTTCTTGCCGTTCCGCAGGATTATCTTTTATGAATAAAATAATGCCTGTGAAATGGCGGAAATAAGCCGATTCTGATGACACGGTGGGCTATGGATAACGAGCAAAACACTGGCATGTACATAAGTTGAACTAAAAAAGGGGGTCATGCAATAGGTTAATGACTGCTGTCTTAGGATTAATAAGTATATGAACTTAGGATTTTCAATGAAATATTTCGGAATGCCTAATAATGTACAAGAATCGCCGTCCATTACACTTATACAATGGTATTGGCTTTAACAAAATAATATATCTAGAAATTGTGTTGGATTTATAAAGCATTCTATATTTAGAGATATCATTTTTGTAAATGCAAATACATGCAAAAGTCCCTATATATCTCTGAGGCACTAATTGAAAAGTTCAAAATCATGAAATGTTCATGCCATTTTAGTATTTAAAGGGAAGTCGATCCTCAATATTCAGTTAAAGTAACACATTACTTTAGCTCACTTAATTTGGCTTTGATACCCACGTAGAAAAACGTAGATAGATTCGGAGCCAAACCAATGACCTCCCAATTGCACTATAAGATGTTCTAGCACTGATGTACCAATTCTCTAGATATGGTTTGGGTTTATACTTGTGAATTGAACCTAAAACTTGGGTGAGTCCCTTACTTTCGTTAATTTTGTAGTCTCTGAAATGTAGCTTGAAATGAAACTAATTCCCAAATTTAAAATTAGTAATTAAAATAATTTCATAATTTAATTTCAAAAACTTTTATGCATAGAAAATAATGTAATATTTAAAAATTTACAACTAAATGAAATATAATTAATTAATTAACCATTGTGTTCATTACATTCAATCATGACGTAAATAAATTATTAATTTAATTAACTTAAAAGATTTAAACACTTTATTGCTCAAATAATTTATCAAGCATTAATACTTATCTTTTGAAATGTGGAGAAAAGTCCCAACTATTGTTGGAATGGACACTGATTCAACTTCTTCTGTCTATGAACAACCGGAGGCAAAAAGCGTACTTTGTCACTCTTCACGATGTGTTGGTTCCTCAAGAATAATGCTCGACACTCGTGGCAAACTATGCCCTGGCTAGGACCATCTTAAGTGCACCCTATTGTACCCCAGGTTGGACACACACTATAGATGTGCCCCTTCTCTTCCTTGCTCATAGCCTGCTAACCTGGAATCCTATTTCTGCAATGTGCAGTACCTTATTATTTTTCTCTTTTCTCTCTATGTTACTTTCCAAGTCTCACATGAATACTTATATAAGCATTAAGGGGTGGTTTTCCAAACCATCACACCCTTTTTCATTTTAATAATTATTCTTCCTTTCATAAAAGAGTTCTCTTAAATATTCTTCATTACTCTTTATTTAAACTAAAGAAGCATATTATCCTTTGTTTTTCCATCCCCTTTTTAATCCTAAAGGGTTATTTCATAACTTTATCTTCTCTTGGGGAAAAATTCACATAACAGTTCTCCCCCTGTAAATTTAACTACTGTCCTCAGTAGTGCAAGATGCATCTACATCACAACTCAAAGAAACACATGATCAATAATTAAAGAAATTGATATTGAATATATTATTATTCATAATGTTTCTATTTATTTTTACTTTTATCTACATCTTTTTCTTCTTTTAATTCATAGTCTATCTTTTTCAATTTTATTTTAAATTAACAAGTAATATCAAGAGAATCATTTTTCCAATCAAAATCTATGGCTAGAACTCTAGATACATATCAAGAATTTACAATAAAAGCTAATGATATTTTATATGTTTAATCACATATTTTTTAACTTTATCAATGTTCTCTCATGCAACCCATTGTCTTTAATATAAATATTTTAATCACTTACATGAATCTTCAATACTAAATTTACAAAATTATCATTGTGTTGTCATAAAGTTTACCTAGTGAATGACATGCATATGCCCTACTATATAGTCACTCATCATTGAACTACATATAATCTACATAATCACATACATTCCAAGACGGTATCCATGCATTCCATACTACATGAATATCCTCTTTTCATATATCAAAATCAATGTACAAATAGAATCTTAGTATAATAAGGCAATTGTACAAGGTTATTGGGTTGATCAAGTCCAATAACAAAATACAATAGAAAAAAAAATCCATTAAGAACCTTAAGCAAAAGGAAACGACAATAGGTTATGACTACCCACAAGGTACTTGATAAAAATACTAGGTCAAAATCCCTATTTTTCTTATAGGTTTGACAACATAGGAAAAGAAACATGTGAAAGATTTAAACATCACATAACCTACTTGCATATCATAGAAAATTTTGGAATAGACAGTCTCTCCCCCTGTAAAATTCGACATGTCCCATGTCTAAGCCTAAGAGCCTATTTCGTTCCATATCTTATAAGAATGTGGTGTTATTCTCATCAACTCATTCCAAACACAATGTCCATTATCCAAGTTAAGATGGGAATCCAAGGACCTATGGGTTATGGGCCCACAATGTACTTATATTAAATATGTCAATGTGTTGGTTTTAACTAGTCATTACAAGCATAGTAAAACTATTTTTGAATATAATTTTCTTTGACATTATTACATATGTTGTTCCTCACTCTATTCAGTTACCATAAAGGTTGTTAGATATTAAAAGACAATATAATTCTTTAGTGTGTCTCTGCTGTTTGGATCTTGCTTTTCTTTAAATTGCATCAATGCACTTATTTTATATATATATATACCTAACAGATAAAGTATTAATATATTCTTTAATTCTATAAAATTAAGTTAGACAACTTCAATTTTTATCATACTAATAATAGACTAGCATACCTTGAATTTAGATTATGTGCATAAGATTACTTAAGTTCTTGATCTAACAGTGTGTTAATAACATGGTCATTTTCTAAGAAAGATTAATGTGGTAAATATTTGACCTATTTTATTGGTGAAAATTATTATTTTTGACTATTAAATTAGATGATGTTTAAGTATAGAACTACCAAAAAGAAAAAATTCTCTGACTAAACATTACTTAATTAAACTATGCAAGAGGTATATTTATTATTTATAGCTTAAGTAATTTCATCAAACATTGAAACTATTTTCCCCTCCCAAACACTATCCAGTTTTCTCTATTTGTCTTAACTTAATAATCTTCCATTGCTCATGCATGAAAATATCTAGGTGGAAATATTATCCATGAGAGTAAACTTTGGTACTTGAAATGGAAATTCCTAATCTAAGAAATCTTTCCTACCATTAAAATTTAAATAATTGTATTGACCATTTATATATTTTTATGTCTTTTGTTCATGGTTATTGAGAGCATTTTCTTAAAACGTTTCTTAAAATCATATGCTTGTAGGAATATGACACACTATACCTATGGCCTATGTTTAATAATTCTAGCCATGCTTCTCATCTAGGACATATGCTCATTGTACTATGTCATGTTGCATCCGTATATTTTTATAATCAATGATGTGAAAATTGAAATATTATAGCTATATGTTGTACACCTAACTTGTGAATTAAGATTTGTTCTTATATTATATATATTTTTTTTTATGAATTCCTATGCCTACAATAGAAATTCTTCAACCCTTCATATCATCCATATATATTTGAAACTTCTTGTGTTCATCATTGAAGATCATGGCCAAGTTGGATTCTTTGAATTATTGATGAAAGTATGACATTTAGTTGTCTTATTAATTGTTCAACAAAGTGACACCAATAAGAAATTCAAAGCTTGAACTATTTGCACATAATTTCACATTTTCGTAATTCAATTGTTTCATTTTGTTAGATAAGATTTGCAAATCTATTCTAAATTGATAGAGGCGTATAACAAAATTAGATTTGAACTCCAACCTAATGTGAGATTAGGCTGAAACATTAACTTTGGGGCGTGGGGATAAACGTGCTCCCCTTGTATGCTAGTTGGAATATAAGATAAAACTCACAGGGCTGTAAGTACATCTTAATTTGTGGCTAACTCATTCTAAATGTATTCCGTGTAGAATGAACAGGACAACACCATAGCCAAAGTTTCTTGTGACATCTTCACAATGTTAGCTAGAACATTTAGCTATAATATTCATATTTTGTTTGGGGTCTTTTGCTCATTTCTAAAATTCCACATATGTTTGATACAATGGGATCGTTTTCTCATTTCTTTTATTTGAAGAGTTATGAATGACTTTGGTTAGGAATATTGTCATAACCTAGTGGTGTGACTTTATCTGAAGCTCAGAGAATACCAAAACAAAGTACTTTCTATTATTTTTTCAAGTAACAAAAACCATCGATACAAATAGGAGAACAGGGAGACAGAGTCTTGTTCAAACACAAACATTGACTATGTTATAATTATGCAAACTTCTACAGCTAGACAACTATTAACATCACGTATACAAGTATATTGTATTCTTCTGATGTGTTCTCTATTATTCAACAGAAAGCCCTAAATGCTAACTAAAAACCCCAAATATTTGGCTACATTTCCTACATATCTGACACTCCCACTTAGCCAAGTATTTGTCAATCGGGTTGTATTACATTGAATCCTTCTTTGCAAAATTCAAATTTTACTCTCAGTAATGCCTTTGTTAATGCATCTACCACCATCATTTCGGCTATGCAGTATTCCATTTGAATATTGTTCTCCTCAATTTGTTCACGGATGAAATGGTATTGTACCCCTATATGTTTAACCCTTATGTGATACTTTGAATGCTCTGTGATGGCTATGCAACTTTGGCTATCACACCTTAACACTGTTGGTTGGGTCTAAGTAACCCCAATGTTTTGCAACAATCTTCTCAACCAAATCAATTATTTTGCGGCTTGACATGTTGCTATATATTTTGCTTCTGCACTGGAGAGAGAAACAGTTGGTTGTTTCTTACTTGCCCATGAAACTACGCCTCCACTAAGGATAAAATAGAAACCTGGAGTTGATCTCTTGCTATCAATGTCCCCTGCCCAATCTGCATCACAATAACCTGTAAGTTGCAGAGAGTTTTCTAAACTCCCACTGAATGTAATCTCGTGATTAGTTGTTCCTTGAAGATATATAAAAATTCTTTTAACTGCTACCCAATGTTGTGGTCCAGGATAGCTGGAAAATTGGCTCACCATGCTTACAGTGTGTGCAATATCAGTCTACTAGAAACCATTGCATACATTAGACTCCGGACAACGTTTTGATATGGAATTGTACCCATAACTTTCTTCCTCTCATGTTTTGGGACACATTTCCAATGAAATTTTCTTACCTACTTCCATTGGAGTGCTTATTGGTTTGCAATCTTCCATCCCAAATTTCTTGAGAATGTTCCTAATGTACCTCTCTTGATTAATATGGATTTTCTTCTTCGAGAAGGGGAATCTATGTTGCTTTCCCAAACAACAACCTTCACACACTCCCAACTCAATTGGGCAGAGGCACATTTAAATCCTCTACAAGTTGCTCCCTTTTCAATACCTCAAGGGAATGTGTATTTGCATGTCCAAATCTATGATGCCAGAGCACTGAATCTAATTTTGCACTATCTGTTGTTGTCAACACCACTTCAGGTATTGTTGCACATAACTTGTACAAATTGCCATCTCTTACTACCTTAGCAATAGTAACTCCTTCCTCATTCTTTAGAACACACATCTTGCTATCAAATTGTGCAAATATTCTAGCATTGGTAATCTTAATTACTGATAAAAGACTTTTTGCTAGAGCAAGGACGTACCACACATCTTGGATTTGCTTATGTGCACCATTTGGCATGTTCAGTGAGACATTTCCAACTCCTATCATCTCAAGCTTGTTGTCATCTCCAAGATTGACAGTCTTCCCTTTAGGTACTTCTTTGTAAGATGTAAACCAACCTCTTTGAGGTGTCATATGTTGAGTTGCTCCTAGATCTAAATACCAACACTTCAAAACACCAAAATTTGGGGATGTTATAACTGAAAACAATTGTTCTTCACCATTGCTTGAAGTCATGTTAGCTTCAGCTGCCTTACTTTTCTTTACCTCTTCTACCCATGCTAACCACTTTCTACATTGTTTTTTAAAATATCCAGGAGCCCCATAGTGAAAACAGTTTCCCTTCTTTTTCTCCTCCTTTGTGTCTTTACCATTCTTTGAGACATTGGACTAAGAGGGATGCAATTTGTTCACTCTTCTTATTTGCTTTGCCCTTGTGTGCTACTGAAAACAAGGTTGTAGGGTTCTCAACAATTAAACTTGCATCTTTCCTTGTGATTTCTTCTTGAAGTAGTGTTGCTATTACATTAGGCAAATCCAAGTTAGCTTGAGTGCTCAATGCTACTACTACTCCAAAATAGGATTCTAGCAAACTCCCAAGAAGTGTCATAACAACATCTTCGTCAGCAATTACTGACCCGCACACTGCTAGTTGATTTTTTAGAGATTTAAACTGGTTCGTGTGGTTTGATATCTTCTGTAATTCTTGCATCTTTAACTGAAAAAACTTTCTTCGAAGATATAGTCTTGTACTAACATCATTTGATTCATATAATTTAATCAACTAATCCCAAGCATCCTTTGTTGTTTTTGCCTCACTTACATGCAATAGCACATTATCACTCAAACTTAAAAGTATACAGGATCGAGCATTACCTTTGACTCCCACTTACTGATCAAATTTGCATCCTGGGTGGGCTTAGTCTCAGTGCCTTCAACTATATTGAGCAGGACCTTATTCAGCAGCAACATCTGCATCCTGAGCTTCCAGAGATTAAATCCAACATCATCAAATCATTCTACTATCCTTTGAGGATCTCCTGCAACGAATGAGGCCATCTCTATGTCCTTTTTCTGATACTTCTCTCAATAGCTTCAGATTCAACAAACTCTAACAGCAATCCATTGATGCTTTGATACCATGTGATTTTATCTGAAGCTCAGAGAATACCAAAACAAAGTACTTTCTATTATTTTTTCAAGTAACAAAAACCATCGATACAAATAGGAGAACAGGGAGACAGAGTCCTGGTCAAATACAGACATTGACTATGCTATAATTATGCAAACTTCTATAGCTAAACAACTATTAACATCACATATACAAGTGTATTGTATTCTTCCTCATGTGTTGTTTATTATTCAATAGAAAGTCTCTAAATTCTAACTAAAAAACTCGAATATTTGACTACATTTCCTACATATCTAACCCATACTACCATAGATTTCTCAAAAACCATATGATAATATCCAAAAAAGAAGGTTTCCAGTCAACTTATATTTTGCTAACCAGGCTCCATGTTGCTTGAATACGCTTCCAATTAACCTAGAACACATTTTCCACATCAGATGGCAGAGCTTCCTGCCAAGCAGATATCACCAAAGGCGCTCTCCTCAAAGAAGCCTACAAAACTTAATGGAATGGAGACTAACCTTCCAACTCACTACAATACCATAAAAATTGACAACAGAAAACATGGATCCTAAGCTTGAAATGAAGGTCAAAATTCAACTATGTTAGAGTCATCCGATAAAATCCAAGTGGCGTTGCTTTAATTCACAACATGGGATAGGAATGTGAAACAAAACTTAAAAGAGAGATCTTTCTGAATCCATTTGAAATCACATTACAGAAATTTTGAATGGAAAAGAGATTACTAATAAAAAACAGAAGCTAACTACTTACAATCATTTGATGAATTTATCAATTAAGAAAATTCGGAATTCCTTATTGAAAATGATTTGTCTAGTTCTCCAAATTTTAGACATTGTGAAATTCAAAATTCAAAATGATTCCTAGGATTTCTAAATGTTAAAAATAAGAAACCTAGAATCTGATTTTGAAAACTATTGAGCCCCAAATATTTAAACTTCAGAAATAAGGAAATTCAGAATTCAATGTTGCAAATGTGGATCAGACTTCTAAACTTCGAGTAAAAAGAAATTCAGAATTCAATATTGAAAAAGCTTCACCTAAATTTCTGATCTTCACAAAAAGGAAATTTAAAATTCAATATTAAAATATATTCACCCAGATTTGTGAACTGCAAAAGTAAGAAATCCAGAATATTCAAAGATTTACCAGGATTTATAAAACTTCAATCATAAGAAATTCAAAATTGAATATTGAAAACTATTTGGCAAGTGATTTCCAAAATCTCAACCGTAGTAACCAAATATTAAAATTTATGAATTGAAAATAATACATGAGCTGTAAGAAAGACATGTTTATTTATTTTCTTCCATTTCCACTATAACTTGCATTTTAAATGTACTTAATTTTTTTTTACATACATTTGCCTAAAAGCACCTTGTTTTTCCTTGTCTTGCATCTATTCATGAAATTTTCCATTTGGAAGGCAATGCCATCAGGTGAATTTATTAAAAAATGTCCATAAAAATTGTTAACCTTTTCAAACTAAGTATTTTTCTTATATGGTAAAATGAATGTTCATTTCTTATCCGGAAGAAAATGTCGCTAGATGAATTTAATCATGATTGTGCATGAAAATAGATAACCTTTCATCTAGCACTATATGCTCTCATCTTTCCCTTCAAGGGATCTTGATGATTCAAAAGTGTTACATGATAAGAAATGTTCCTTTTTTATGTTAGTTTAGATTATCTTTATTTTTATCCAAATTTTGAACTCCAAGTTTTTTTGCTACAACAATGCTACTACAAATATAAATAGAAATTCTGTGTAGAAACATGCAAGGATGAGCCAATAGGCAAAGATTCATATGAAAGGGAGGGGAAATGTGAGAAATTAGGTAGCGAGAGTTTAGAATCTATTGTGGTGGACATAGGGAAGAGGATGACATAGCGATAGATAGTGGAGTAAACATTGCACAAGAGGAAATAAAACAAACAATTTAAAGATGAAAAAATAAAGCGTAAGAAACAAGTGCACCAAATCAAGGATCATGGAAGAAGGAAAAAAACAATAATCAATAATACCTAATGTAGCCAGACATAGAATCAATAGCATTAATTATTTTATTATGTTCCAACTATAACTAGAAAATGAAAGGCATAAATCAAACAAGATTTCATTCAACAACCAGTTAGATGCAGAAAGCCACAATATAGCCCAAGCTATACAATAATAATCGACAAAAACTCCATAACCTAAACAATTTAATCCTTACATATATATATATTGATATTTAAATATACCCAATATAGCGTACAAGGAAAAAAATAATAATTAATAATACCTAATGTAACTAAACATAGAATGAAGAGAACTTATTATTTTATATTTTTCAAACCATAACTAGAAAATGAAACCCATAAAATAGAGCTAAATTAAACAATAAGCTTAAGGAACAAAACTGTAATCAACAATGCCCAATTGAAGCCAACACGAAGTGTATAGGATTGACTATTTTATTCCATTGCAACCATAACCACAAATTGGAAGCCACAAATAGAAATATTTTAACATACATTATATTAAAGAAGCATCTTTTTGAACAATGTAAATGTACTCTTTTTAGAACAACACCCTATGAAATATTGAAAGAATGTTGGGTTTACAATAGCAACCTATGAGAAATTGAAATAATATAGTGTGTAGAAGAGAACCCTATTGAAAATAAAAGAATGTAGGCATTTTTTGATCTTTTCTAAACAACATGGTTTTGAAAATTCCAAGAACACAACCTTTTGAAGATGGTCACATCAAAAGCAATCTCCAATGGAACATAAGAGAAATTGGATTAATTAAAGAGCTTTATAATGGAAATTATGAATTATACAATACATATGTAATGCAAGGAATGGAATAAGTAAAATTTAAGCATACTTGTGCATGCACTAGATTCTAGTAGGTAGACAAGAAAATGAGGGTTGATGTGCACCCTACCACTTGCATCAATGGTACAAGAAATGTTTTGGCCACTAATGAATATAAATAAAATCATTGGAATCCACATTATGGCTCGAGTATGATTTTGAAGAATAAGAAAAAAGTGTGAATATAAGTGCAGTGGTAATCTCTAACTCATATACAACATGTAAATCAGGAGATACCAAAGTTGATTATTTTATAACATAGAATTTTCCATGTACTTGTAAAGAAATGAATGAAGTAAAAAAAACTTAGACATACTTGGTGTATGTCACAGTAATGCA